>UCOM01002980.1:0-21213 GCA_900474385.1 Ormyrus pomaceus | reverse complement strand
CCCCCCCTGTTTTTTTTTTTTTTTTTTTTTTCTTTTCGAGCGCTTGCCTTCCTCCTCTCCGCCGCTCGCACATCATTATCACTCAACAGGATCTTTACGTGCCATGTGCGCGAGGGGGCGTACAAGTCATCCGCGCTCCGAGGGCTTTTCCGAGGGCCCTGGCAGAGGCTCTTTCTCCTTCTTCGGGAGTGTCGCGCCGGAGAAACGCATCGGGTTATAAGGCGCGCGGCGCGCTGACGAGAGGAGACGCGCGGTGCACGAAGCGCCGCCGAACGAAAGTATATAGGGGAGCGCAGCGACAGTAACGGCTCGGCAATTATCACCCTCCTCCTTCCTTCCGAGAGGCATCGGTTCCCGGGCCTTAAACTCAAACGACCGCTAGGCTCCGCGTTCCCCCTAGAGGGAAACGAGTGCGCGAGCGCACATCCCAACTTTGCGCCGGATAGCCGAAGACAGGCGCAGGGCAGGCGGCGGACGCATTAGAGCTCTGGAATACGAGAATGCGCGCGCCGCCGAGAGAGGCTCATCTGCTGATCTCTCTCTCTCTCTCTCTCTCTGTCGCAGCAGCCTCGTGCATTAGCCGCTGCGTAAGCGTACGTAACTCAAAGCCGGATTCCCCTCCTGTGACTTTTTCCGGAGGAGCTCCTTTTTTTCGGGTCGTCTAATTTTGTGGAGGCACGCTTTTACGGGGCATTGAACGCTGCCGGCTACAAATTTGGGTCAATCGATGGGGGAATCGTTATTGAAAAGGAGTGCGTGATCGCTTAGCGGAATAATTTACTACGGATCTGATAATGAATGACGAGTCGTTTGCTATTACGAGCTTTTATGCTCCAGCTAATATCGTTTAGCGAATTTGAAAAATTCTGAACAAAATTTCCTTGAGCTCGCCTGCGAAATGTGCAGTTTTATCCGAGATTTTAAATTAACTATATTGAGTTTGAAATTTGACCTAATTTTAGATTTTTAATTTTTCGACTGTTTGGAGTTTTATTCTCTTCAACTTTTTAGTTTCGAAAGATTTTCCTTAGTGATACGAAGAACTTTTTTTACTAAAAGATTAGTGAACGACGATAACGTAATAGAAAAAAATCTTTCCACGATCTTCGCCACTAAATTTATGACACGAGACTTCTGATTACGAAGGGTATATTTTGAAGTTTATTTTTGGAAAATGTATATCACTTAACGTAAACACGAGAATTTTATCAGTGAATAAATAATCATGATTAAGTTTTAATCTGATGACTCAGTAAAAGAAGTACTTAACTTATTTCTAAGTATAAACTTACTCATTTATTCGGAACAGAATCCATTAAATAGATAATAGTAATCTAAAATAAAAATATTCTTCATAGTAATAAAAAAATACACTACAAGTTTGATTTGAAATAATTACGGTTTTCAACGAACCAAAACGTGCTATATTTGAAGTGTCGATTTTACTTCAAGATAAAAGAACTAGTATTATGTAAGTTTAATAACTTAGATATAATTTGAATGGTGAACTTCAGACTTTACGAAATATGAAATGGACATCGAAATACATCATCTTTAAACTATTAATAATTTTATCTCGTTTAGGTTAACAAGATAAATTAGATAAACAGTAGCTATCTTTGAATCGGTAAAGTGTACAGAACCTTTTTAATCCTGCTATTCTATTTATGTGTGAAAGGGAATAAATATATTATAAATGGGCAATAATTATAACGATTAAAATAAGCGTATAAATAACGTGTAAATTATTGTTGACATTATTCATCATAAAATACAGTCATTTTATGATTGCAATATATGTTATATAGGATTACTGACGTATGTATGAGTTCATTAAGTGCATTATTACGATATGCAATTATTTAATTCCTAAAGAGAATACAATCTATTTCAATATACCTAAACTCATAATAGAATATTGTATAAATCGTGAACTAGACAAGCCTCTCTACTCTAAAACGATTCCAGAATAAAATTACCCACTCTCTGATAATTACATTGAAATTGGCACAATTGCGCTACACCTCTTTTCCTTGTACTCGATGCTGCCCGTTTCAATCGATCCACTTGCATTATCTGTACTGATTAATATTTCCTCACACTTCGCCGATAATTGTCCCCCTCGATTGGTGCAATTACATATTTTCTCTTTTTGCTCGGCTCTTTTCCGACTCCCAGCTGGCTGAGTATCGCTCCCTTTCATCCGCCTCCCTCGTCGCATAAGCGTATACCTCTCTCCTCGCGCGACGTATCTTCCTGCTGCACTACAGTCGCCTGCTCCCTGCGTCAGTTATCACGTTCGCTGTACTTTACAAGAGGCAGCTGAAAGTACACGCAGAACAGAAGATTGCAAAGCGAAGTCTCTCGCTCTCTCGCGCGCGCGAGCCGGGCTTTACGAGATTGTAAGCAAAATGTGATACAATGCTCGGTGGCGCGCTGCTTCGGGTTTGGACTTTGCGTGCGAGCTGTGCG
The DNA here is from genome assembly GCA_900474385.1 of Ormyrus pomaceus. Taxonomy (NCBI): domain Eukaryota; kingdom Metazoa; phylum Arthropoda; class Insecta; order Hymenoptera; family Ormyridae; genus Ormyrus; species Ormyrus pomaceus. The sequence goes on along the minus strand of UCOM01002980.1, from coordinate 18,741 downwards.
CGAGTACGTTTGTCCGTACGATAACAGCATGAACGTGCATCAGGTGCGTGCGTACAGAAAACGCGAGGCACGCCGAGTCAATTCAATTTGCGAAAAATCTTTTTTCACGTTCTGAAGCTTTTAATAAATTGCGAGAATTTCATTTGGAAGTGGGGATAGTTGAGCTCTTAGCGGAAGCGAAAATTTAATTCTCCTGGCCCCGTCTCGCGCAGTTTGTTGTATGGTATAACGCTTGAAAAATTGGGCGCTTTTATACACCGGCGGCGGTAATGGATTATCAGTTTTTCACTTAATCGTTGCTATATATAGTTTTGTGCGTTTAAAAATTCGGCCGATATATTTTGTATTCCGTATTTAATTGCAGTTTTATTTTTAATTTTAGTTTTTCTCTGAATTTTAATTATCGTATCAAAATTTGAAAATATTTTTTTTTCAATCGGCTTATTTTATTCTTCTATGTATATTTCCAAACTAATTTTTGCTGAAGTTATGAGTATTAAATGATAAATCAGTTTCTGTAGAAGTGTATGAGATATAATTTAATATTCAGTTTCTATTTCTAAAGTTAGAATTACTAGAATGATTAAAAGTACATAAATAAATGTGGATATAGTATATAAAGTTCGAATCGAACACCAACACGAAATGCATGTAAATTTCTCAGATTAAGATAAATTGATCAAAACACTTTCACCGATTACGAGAAGCATGATTTGAACCCTTACAAAACAAATTATCTGTACATAAATTATTCATCGTCCACGTATCTTTTGGAAAATCTCCGATATTAATGGCGATCCAAAAAATATTGGCGTTCCAAGGATACAAGTACAGTACAGTGAAATTCTTCCCCGAGCAGCAGAAACACAGCTACACAAACGTAGATAAATCAATACGGCGATATTAATGGCACTCGGCCTCTCTCCTTCACTCGAGCACACAACACCTTAAACATATCCGCGCACTTGCCTCGGAGCTTGTACAATTAGCGAATATACGGTGACGTATTCAAAGTGTGATTCAACAAAGCTGACTTCGCAGGCACGAAAGGATATATGCATTCATATGCATGTAAGTGCGAGCGCGTCTGAGTGCAAGAACGCGAGCAAGAGAGAGAGAGAGAAAGCGGCGAAGGGTGCCGCTCTACGAGAGCGAAGAAGGCGCGATATGCGCAGTGTAGAAATGTACGTGGAATCTTGGATCGACACCAGAAGTAATTTGACTGCTTGGAGTCTCAATGCTCAAGGCTTCATGAGCACACGGTGGAGGAGGAGGAAAGACAGAGACGTAGAATCAAGGGGGGGAGTGCGAGAAGATTGCCGCGTGCTGAAGTGGGGTGTCGAGTCACGGAGACTTAAAAGGGAGGAAGAGAGGGAAAAGGGAATTTGTGTAAGATTTTGAAGAGGTACGTAGCAAGGAAGACTACTTAGAGAAACGAGACAGGAAACACTCATGATTAAATATATGGCAAGTGGGACGCAAACAAATAGGATGCGCGGGTAAACACGCGGACTTTTTCTTTCCTTGTGAATTATTGAAGCCCAAAATAATTATTTTTCGCGAATAAACTGTCACAAACAATCTCAACAATTCGAATATGGTAAATATTGAAACTATACACTTTTTAATATTAACATGTAATAACTAAAATTTTATGAAATAAGACAAATCAGTTTTTTTTATTGAAATTCGTCGCTTGAATAATGCACGCACAGTGTTTCTCTTTGTTCCTAATAAGATCGCCTTATTGAATTTTTGATAAAATTAACGTTAACAAATAGAATTCGCAATTTCGAATTCCAAGATAATGAAGATGTCCAGAATGGTTGCCACTAAATTGGGCTAAAGCGTAGTAGCCTCGAATCTGGGAGAACGAAAGAGGATGAGAGAGAGAGAGAGAGAGAGGGACAGGACAACAGAAGACAGGCCGAGAGATCGAGCTCTGTCGCTCTCGAGCAAGAGAGAGAGAGAGAGAGAGAGAGAGAGAGAGAGAGAGAGAGGGAGGGAGTAGGGGAAGAGGCCACGCGTGAAATTGCAAATGCAACGTAATCGTCCGCCACCCACCACGTGACAAATCACGCGCCGAGGCTGCGCAACGTTCTCTCGTCTGCCGGTGAATATAAAAAAAAAAGAAAACAAAAACAAAAAAGGAGAGAAAAAGAAAGAAAAAACGCAAAACCGTTGCGCGCGGCGCGCCGAGTTTCTTTCGGCGCTCGTCGGTCGCGCGAGCGCGATTTCGCCTCTCCTCGGTTCCCACGGGATTCGCGAGAGAGCTGCGCGCGCGAGCGCTCGCGACCGGCTATAAAGTGAAAACAAGCAGCGCGAGCGCACACCCGTAATGAGCCGGCAAGAGAGGGGCATTTTTCATAAAACCGAGAGAGAGAGAGAGAGAGAGACGACCGACGAGCGAGGGAGCCCAGGAGCCGCGGAGAAAGAGCAGCCTGCACGAGCGAGGGACGTCGACGCGCTCGTTATGCACTTTACAATTTCGGTGCGTGCGCTGAGATATGGCCCTGCGAGCGAGCGACTCCTGCCCTCCCCGAACAGTTACTCCGCTATGAATGGCTTCTTTATTTATTAAACTGCAGCTGGGGGAGAGAGAGAGGAGGAGGACCCCGGCTAATGCCTCGGGAGGAGAGCTTCGCGTTATTTTACTTTGTGCCATTTTCGTGTTTTTAGGAGCTAGCCGGAGAGAGAGAGAGAGAGCGCAGAGTGGAAAAAATGGCCCCGCGATTTTTGCCCGCGCCGCGGCGGAAGGCTTGATTTTCGGCTTTATACGGCTTGATATTGGCTTTCGCTGTTCGCTTGTTGTGCGTAAAGCTTTGGTAATAGTGTTTGCGAAGCTATGGTGTAAAATTTTACGATTACCTATATAGTTTGGCTTTGTTTTTACGGTCGAAAAATTCACTTTTGTTAATTAAAATACCGCAATTTTTACTTAAAAAACCGAGTTCGAAAAAATGAAATGCTTCGAGACGCGTTAATATTAAAAGAAGTTTAAGAAAATGAATGCTTGATAAAACACAAAATAAAAATCGGTGAATGGATCGAAATCCTACTTAGGAAAGAAATTCTAACAAGCACTACGCGAAAAGATCTTTTTAACATATGCAAAGATCTCGGTATTTTTATTTCGAGCTGGATTAGCTCATTGTTATTAAAGTTTTTTTTTCCTTCAAAAAGTTCTGTTTTAAAATTTAGAATGTCATCATACTTATCTCAATAATTTTATTTTCTTACAATTATTTTAAGGTTAAATAAAATTTGCGTGCGTGAGAATCCCGAGTGTACGTTTTATATTTTGAAAGTTGAGATTCCAAGAAGACAAATTAATTTTAAAATTTACATTATAAATTAAGTTTATATTTGTTCAAGTAAAAAGTAAAGTAAAGCTCATAAAGTATGTACTAACAATTTTGTTAATTTTTAAATCTTTATTTGGATAAATTTTAATTTATCTTGATTCTATAAAATAACTTAATTATGTGCGGAGCAAAATAATTATCTCATTAAAATACTTCCTTGAGTGCAGCTGTAATCTCTCGGAGGAAATCGTAAATAGAAATAACAATACATTGTATTAACTTATCGTAATTTGCTACGTAAACTAATTCGAGATAACATATCGCCCCTAACAGACTATATCTGACAAATGTACTTCAGCTCCACCCTGTGCCTTTATACCTGCTTTCAGAGCAATCAAAAATACATCATGTTTGTCTACAAGCAGATCTTCTTTTGTGTAAAGACTGAGAGAGTTATTAAAGGAACAATGGAAAATTTTATTACCATTTTAATACTGAATTTTTCGTAATTTTGTTTATCAAAAAACTTGATCCTCTTTTTTAATAAAAAAAAATTTTATTAAAAATGCTACTCACGAAAATTGAAAACTTTTTTAATTACTTATATTTCATTGTATATGCAGCATAAAAGAAGTAAATTATCTATCTTAAAATATTAACAATTTATTTGAACTTTTTTTGTAACACCAGTCGTTCAATAGTTGACCCTAATTACATTAGAAAAGGTATCGAACGATGACGGACTCTGCGTGTCCAATCTTTTGAAAACCCTCACCAAATTCAACGTACGTTATAGCGTTAAGAAGCCGGAAAATGTTCTCTCATTCAGCTCGTCTATCCTCGGAATTACGTAGGCCGGAAAATCTAAGTAAAGCGAGCAAAGGAGAGAGAGAGAGAGAGAGAGAGAGAGAGACAGAGCGAGGTAGCGCTTTTCCCGTACGCAACCGTAGTCAGTGACATAATTGAAAAAGATAAACGACCGTAACACGGCAATGGTAGCAGTGCAGTAAGCCCATAAAAGCCAAGGATATGATTGTGCGCGCCGTCGTATACTGTACGCAGAGTGAACGAGCAAGTGAGAGAGAGAGAGAGAGAGAGAGAGAGGAGGTAGGAGGGGAGCGTAAAAAAGAAGCAGTCAGAACGAGAGAGAGAGAGAGACGGGAGTGGGCGCGCGGCGGCGGTACATAAAGACGTCTCAGGAGTCGGCGCGTGCCAGGTGCTTCGGGCTCACAAAAGCATCCCTGTTAGGGGCAGCAGCGGCAGCAGCACGCGCCCGTAGAGCATCGGCTAAAGAGAGAGAGAGAGAGAAAGACAGAGAGAGGAAGACCCGTTTGACCGGAAGTTGAAAAATAAGCCAGCATGGGACGTTCCTTATTAAACACCGAGGTAGAGAAGAAAGCGCAAGTCGCGCGCGTCCCCTGCCTCGGCCTCCCGCGTGCACAGCACAAAACGTGCTCATGAACAATTTGTCGGGGGACGCTTTTCGCCGCGCGCGGACCATTTTGGGGGAAGAGAGAGGCTGGAGCCCGGAGTCAGGTCAGAGATAAAATCGGATCGGCTCCTGTTTTTCCGAAGATTTTCCGCTTAATTTCTTCACTGATTTTCTTCGGAATTTTGGGCCAGTTGCCGGAGGTGGCATTTATTTGCTTTATTTAGACAAACTATTTGAAACATTTTGGATGAGCGCTGGCATTTTAAATTGAAATTCCTTTTCGTTTTCGAAATGTTTTGTAAACATTTTATGAACATTATTGTGAAATTTTTAATTATATGATAAAATGATAAAAACTACGTTAATTTAAATAAACAAATTGAAATTAAAAAATAAACAGAAAAATATTAAAAATTTTTTTGTAAATGACCAATTATTTTTTTTTCCGGAATTTTTATTGTGAACCATAAGCTTGTTATTAAAAAAAAATGTAATTATTTTATAAAAATGAAAATTGTATTTAAAAAATATTTTCCATTATTAAAGTAGATATCTGTAGAGGTATTTATGAAATAATTTAATCGAATACTCTTGTCCGACACGTCCCTTCGAAACGACAACACTCCTTATAAACGTCATCCAATTTAAAACTATATCCCAAGTAATTTAAAATCCGTCCGACTCTCAATTATTAATAAGCTCGTCATTGATCTTCGCATCGCCTCATGAAATTTAATCGACGGACCGTCGATACATACAGCCGCGCGTCCCGGCTACAGTGGCACCGAGTCGCTGCTAACATTTTACAGCATAAGAATTTCGTAAATATAAGAGAGTCTAGGTTAACATACATAATGTAAGTCGCGTGCCAGAAGCCATGAATAGACGAGAAAGAGAGAGAGGGAGAGAGAGGAGTTCCCTTTTGCAGGCGTGCTCCATTGCTTTTACCTTTCGCCCTCCTCGTGCCTACACTTCTCGCTACGTCTGTCTTTTCCTCTTTCTCCGTAGTTTTTCCCTTCTACAAGGTTTTTCTGAAGTCGTATATCTACAGATATAAAATACTTTCATTCAATTTCAAGGCAAAGGCTCGAGTTATATATTGTTTTATAACGTGTCTGTAAATAAATTTGTTTGCGAGAAAGCTTTTATGACTAAATTTTGAACTGATATTAGTAAAAATAAAAGTTTCAGCCTCTTATTAAATTGTACTTTTATGAAGTAAATAAGTTCCCGACGTATGTCTTTAAACAAATAGTTACCGTTGCGAGATTGCAAGCAGGCTTTCTTACTAATAATTTTGGATAAATGTGCTGGTAAATGTTCTATTTCCTGCTTTTTAATAGCTTTGGATTTCAATTTCTTATTTAAGAAATATAATTTCTCAGAATTATTATTATAGAGAAATCTTTAATTAGAACGTTTTAAAAAATTTTAATTAAGAAAGTTTAATTAAAAATCTACGATAATGAATCTTGAAAATACTTATTTTTCCCTTAAAGCCATTAATCAAAACAATTTTAACAAAGCCTGGGACTATTCAGTATTAATAAATATTAAAAAAGATCTGGTATTTAATTAAGTCGCGTCATTGATTATTATATTTACTTATAAATAAGAAAACGCGTCTCACCATTCAGCCGAAAGGCTTTCCAGTAACAAAGTGCGGCTTTTATTACTCAACGAGGCTACAATAAAGTAAGTCGATTGTTCGATAAACGCAGCAGCCACGACCTTCGATCGGCTTAAAAATAAAATAAAATCCCCAAGAAAAATAAACGCTTTTCCAGCGGAGATATCTGGCCCTCTCCTCACTTTCCTCGATGTGTACACAGGCCGCGCGTGTATATATACGCAGCGGAGTGTGTGCGCACGCCTGTCGGGCAATCCATAAATACCCTTCTAATGGGTCTAAACTGTCTCCTCTACCGCACCGTTTTGAAATCCACGACGGGAGGCCTGCGGGGCCGCGCGCGCGCGGGCGCACAGCACGCCTGGTGCCGCCACGGCCGGGTGTGAACGAGGGCGAGAGAGCCTCTCGGACACTTTACCTTTTCGAAAAGTCGGCCCCGGAGCCCGTCGTTTCGAATGAACCCTGAAATCGCTTTATAATTTACGTATATCGGCCCGCTACCGGACAAAGACCACCCTGCACCCTGCGAGGCGCTCTACTGTGTATGGACGTGAATAGGATCCATTTGTCTGTTGGAGAAGAGCTGAAAAATTAGGCTGTTTTAAACTTCGGATGTAAAAATATGAAACTTTTGCGTAACTCTTCCACTGAGATTCGGACGAGTATGAACTTTTATCGTGATAAAATATTTTTCATGTGACATCAATTAAAGTATTTTAAATTTTAGAGCAAAGCAAAAAGGGACGTTAAAACTTTATTAATTGTTTTAAAAATTATTTTCATTTGCTTCAAAAATTTAATAGCTTCAGTCTGTATAATAATTTGATAATTGATAAATTTGAAGAAAAACTGTTACCTCTAATTTCGATTAATTCACGAATAGTATGTGTTCACTTCACTTCTCGTTTTAGTAAGCTTTAGAATTAAATTTATATCATGCCAGAGGCAACATTTTATTTCATTGTTTTCTAAAGCGGAATTTTCAAGTACAGCTCGGAATTTCTATTACAACAATTTCATTAAAATACAAAGCAACGATTGAAGCAGTTTTTATTACAGAAAAATGATGTGTTAGCGGCGACAAATTAATCGCCAAATTATAAATTTCACTCGAGATATCAAGTTTATTTTTTTAAAGCTGCTCTCCTCAACAGCAGTTTCTAGTATTTACTAGAAGTATTTTTTATGTCGGAACTCTATATTTGTGTTTACATCTTGAGTTTTACGATTTTGCGCACGTGTTAGTAGTTAAAAAGCTTAGTTCGAACTTCAACTAAAAATATCTTTGTCGAAATCACATTTTTTATCATGCATATATTTCTTTTTGCTAACATTTTATTGTTGCGGCCAAATAGCCAGGGGCATAAAATGCTTCAAAAATTGTTGCAATGAGCTATTAATTTAAATGTGATGTCGTACGACATGAAAAATGTTTTTGTACATACATTTACATCTGGTAATTGTTGAAAAATTATTGGAAAAAAATATTTTACACTACTACATATTCCAAGTTCCCAATTTAAAAATAGCCCGTCAAATATCTCTTGCGGGCGTTTCGCGAGCAAAGTTTCCCATGAAAGTATTAGTTTCCCCCTTTTAACGCTAACCCGTAGCACCAATTGAAAGTAAGAAATTCAAAACCAACAAATTTCAGTGCACCGCTCGAAAGAGCTGCACGATTCCCGCCGCTACTCTCCAACACGTCCTTCTCCGGCACGGGAAATTAAAACGTAAAACTCCGCCGATAAAAAGCAGTCAGCGAAAGTGCGAACACGCGACAGCCCGATCAGATAAGTACTCTCCTTCCTTCTCTCTCTCTCTCTCTCTCTCGCTGGCTCGCACTCCCACACACGAGTCAAAGCGCACAACACCGTTTCGTACTCTATCTCTCCCTGTTGAGCGGCCGAAAAGAAGAATTAAGAGGGGAGAGAGAAAAATAGAAGTAGCGCCGATGAGAAAGGGAATAAAGAGAGGAAGGAAGGAAGGAAAGATGGACGGGTGGTGCGGCGCCGACGACGACGACGACGACGACGACGACGATGTTCCGCGTGCGGACGGAAGGAGACTCGAAGAAGAGAAGAAGAGGAGACACACGCAGGGCGGTGCGGAGCGCGCAGGAAGGAAGGAAGGAAGGAAGAAGAAAGGGCAGAGCGCGGCTGCTCTACTCTAGTCGGCATTCTCCTACGTCTAGGCCGTCTTTCTCTCTTTTTTTCGCGGCCGAAAGCCGACGAATAGAAGGAGAACGGGAGAGAAAGAGAGAGAGAGAGAGAGAGAGCGGCCGAATAAACGCAGCTCGGCTTCGTCCATCGCTCGCTCTCCGCTCCCGAAAGAGAATCATCCCTCTCTCTCGCTATGTGTCGTTGCGTGTGCCGCTGCTGCTCGGCTGCGCGCGCAGAGCTTCCCGCGGCGTCCGCCGCCGGGCGCTGCTGGCGTGGCCGGCCTCGGCTGAGCGCGAGCGGGCCGCTCAGTCTAATTTGAACCGCCGCGCGCGCCCGAGCTTTGCGCACACACGACGGCCACGGCAAGCCGTCCGCCGCGAGCCACCGGTTTAACAATCGCGTTTTCCACTCGCCTCTCGCGCTCGTCCAGAGGAGAGCGAGCTCTTCGCCACCAGAGACACGGCCGCACACCGCCCCCTCGCAGGTACCGAGGGAACGTTTTGCAATTCGCCGGCTTCGCCGATTTTCACCACCTGCAGTGAGAGAGAGAGTGACAACGGGGAACAGCAGCAGCAGCAACAGCGCAGCAGACAGGTCTCGAGACACGTGTGCAGGGAGGAGAGTGAGAGAGAGAGCGCGCGGCCGGGCATTTAAAAAATGTTATCGCGCCGCTCGTGTTTAAAGTTCCCGGCGATGCAGCAGCAGAGGCAGAGACAGCAGCGGCGGCACGTGTGACGTACTCACCCGCGATAAGAGCGAGCGAATGAGAGAGTGTCGGTCGGCGTATCCACGGGCCGGCCCCACGATTTCGGCGGCTTTTTCGTTTTGTCCTTCGTCACCGAGGCTGTAAGACCTCCCCGAAAGCGTGAGAAACGAAGGAAGCCGCGGAGAGAAAGAGAAAGGAGCGGGAGGCTCGGACGGAGTGAGAGAGAGAGAGCGAGCGAGAGCGAGAGAGAGAGAGAGAGAGAGAAAGAGCGAGAGTATTGTTATCGGTGTGTAGAGATTCTTCTGGGGGACAGGCCTAAAGACACATGATGCTACCGGGGCGAGTCAGCGGCGAGAAGAAGACGACGACGGTGCATTCAACGATCAGAGCGTGCAATCTGCCGGGCCCGAGACTGGAGATCGCCTCGCGCTTCGAGCCCCAACCGAAGAAACAGCAGCCAGAGAAAAATCAGCAAGAACGCAAGCGCCAGCATTTGCCGGATAATTCGGTCGTCCTCGCGGCGGCTATGCGGCGTGGGTTCGGCCGTCAGTGCGCGCGCTCGTCCGGTGGGAATTAATGGGCATCGGAAGCCGCCGCGACAAGCGCATCGCGGATTCCACAGAGGGACAAAGCGAGGAGAAAGAAAGCAGCTTAGCGCGGCGCGAGAGCGTAGCCAAGGTATTTAAAGAGGAGCGAACAGGGCCGCAGCCGCGTGTGTGCGTGCGCTCCCCGGAGTCGGTGAAATCGGAGGAGCAGGAGCAGCAGCAGCAGCTAGTCTCAGTTTTGCGCTCTCTCGCGCTGCCGGACCACGCGCCGCATCGCGCCAACATGAATTCGGCCCTCGAGGAATCGCGGAGAGCCTGAGCCCGAGAGAGGAGAGCCCGTCGGTAGGCCGGCTCGCGCGCGCGGTAAAAAGCAAAGCAGCCGAACTCAAAGCGAGCGAGCGGGGGGACGTGGCGGGGGCAGGAGGAGCCAGGCAAAATGAGGCGCAGGCCGGCGGCGCTCCGCGAGATCAGCAAGTCGGGACCACCCCGAGTCCGGGACCTCGCTCGCCTTCAGCTGAGCCTCGCCGTACGTCAGCGAGCCTCGTGAATGGACCACCGAGCGACCGAGGCGACGACGACGACGACGACGACGACGACGACCAAGACGACGAGGAGGAGTAACTGAATTAACCGCTAAAACGATAATCGGTAGCCAGGCTGGCCGCACGACGACGATGTGGTCGTCGCTGCTTCTCGCTGCAATCCTCGCCGGCTGCTGGGGAGTCTTGGCGCTGTCCCCCGCGCCCCCGGCGATCGGCGCCTCGAGCCCGAGGAGGAGTACCGAGTCCATCAGCCTGGCCCAGGACTACTACCGCGGCAGGTCCGTCCTCTTCGGCTACCCGAGGAGGCCCTGGGATCGCTACCCGAGAATTACCGATCCCCGGCAAATGGAGGAGACCGCCCGCTGGAGGCACCCCGGGAAGCAGAGGGATGAATCCGCGAGGGATGCCCTCCTCCCCGGGGAGGCCGGCCCCGACTACGAGCGCCGCTACGCCAACGAGACGTCGGCGCTGCCGGCGATCGCCGATCCCAGGCGAATAATCGGGCCCGACGCACCGGCGACGCAGCAGCGAATGAGCCGATCGCTCCAGCAGCAGCAGCAGCAGCAGCAGCAGCAGCAGCAGCAACGCCCGAGGAGCAACCGCACGCGCGCCGACTCGCCTCGGGAGCAGCGGCGCCGCTGCCGGAATCGCAACTGCCGGGGCAGGAACTGGTGCCCCGACATGGACGTCGGCAACCGGGCCTTCCTCGCGCCCACCGTCTTCGAGGGCAAGGCGCGCAGCATGTCCTCGCTGCGCAAGCCCGGCTCGAACTACGCGGTCACGTTCGAGGTGAAGCAGGTCTACAAGAGCCAGCCGGGCTTCCTGCCCCTCCAGAAGAACGACAGCGTCAGGCTGCACTTTCGCGACAAGACCGTGCCGGGCAAGTCGACGATCTGCAGCCAGGATAACTCGCCGCTCGAGGGCGGCCAGCGCGCCCGCCAGCAGAAGGAGCAACGCGACAGTCTCAGTGCCGGAGTTGTGCGGGCTAATATCAAGAGGGGTAAAGTGTATCTTGTGTTTGTGAACCGCGTGGGACCCAGGAACTTCACGATCCTCGGCGAGCCGGTCATACGCAACAAGAAGAACGAGCAGGCGGTGCAGGCTGTCATTCGACCTGATTATGGTAAGCTTCCACTTTTTCTTTTTCTTTTTTTTTTTCTTATCCTCGTTTCGTTGGCACTCATTGTACAGCCTTGTCGACGTATATCGACTGAAACGTTACATAAATTTAAAAGGCAACACAGGCCAGCTGTTGCGGAGATTTCGGTGAGAGCTTATTTGTCTGCAAAAATAGGATAGCGCTGAAACGTGCAGCAATACGATTGCTTTTGCGTATGGAAGGAGCACATATATATTTTTAAAAAGTGCACGCAAAATATCTCTGATTCTTTTTATATCTATGCATGAATATATTGTAAAGTTAATATTGCCAACGTTTAGAAAAACGTGCACTGCAAAATTTTGGAATTGATTCTTGATTTTAGAGATTTTAAATTTTAAATATTTATACAGTTAATACGTTTTTTTATGTACGATGAATTATGATTCAAGCTGATGCAATACGCCTCGTGGAGTAATCTCGAAAAAGCTTTATCTTCCACCCGAACTTATTTATTCGCCCATTTTCAAGAATTATAACACTCGACAATATAATTATCAGGGGATCCTCTATTAAAACGTTGATCGTTCTCCAGGGAATTTTTAGATATTTGTAGAGATAATTAGAAAGTTAGCTGAAGAAAAATCTGGGGCAGTCGGTGTTATTTTTGGGATTTTCGTACTTGGAATAGACGCGTGAAAGACGGAGATTTGTCGACGGGACAAAAGTTTTTTGTCGGGAGCTTTCCAAAATCATTCCCCCGAGTTAAATATTTCATTAATTAACGCGCTCTTGAATAAAACTCTTCAAGCAACAATGCCGACTCGAAAGTAAAAAAAAAAAAAGAAAAATAAAGTCCACGGAGACACGGCGGCTCCCGAAAGCTAAAACTTTCGGCCCGCTAAAAATAGCGGCCGGATCATTATAAAACTGTATGGTTGAAAAAGCGCCAGACATAAAGATCTCTCGGCGGCGCGTCCGAGCGTAGAGCCCATATTCGCGCTTACATACGTAAGTAGTCTGGGGAGGGGGGAGGGGAAGGAAGCGCTTTTAGTTTTCACGGTCGGCGCGAGGCGAAATTACCATCTGAATCTGTCCCCCGCGCGCATTCGGCCCCGACGCGAAATGTCGCGCATTCGGGGACTCGCCGATGCGTTGCGCCTATCTCGGCCGTCGGTGCTCCGTCGATCTCTCTCGTGTCCGTGCATAATTACTCGGGGGCGGCTGCGTATATGGACGGACGTCAATGGGCTCGGCGCGCATCGGTGAGCCCGCACGGCGCGCCTACTGGGCCCCCAGGGAAAATAGACATCGTGGAAAGGCGAGAGAGCTGCAGGCTGCCCCGTTAAATTTTGACTCTCCCCCCTACGAGTTGGCCGCGCCGACGCTACCGGCGAACGATCTCGTCTTTGGTTTATATCTTTATTGGAGCTGCCGCTGACGTTGCGGCCGCTCGGCTTTTCGGACCTCCGGCTTGAGCGAAATTGCCCGACGTAATTAATACACAAAGGCTGCTTGGCGGAAAAACTTGATTGATGGCGGATTTCGGACAGTTTTGCGGAGTTGAATGTACGCTCCTATTAGCTAATTCATCGTAAATTCTAGGTTTGTTGTTTGGACGTAAAACTTGGGACGCGTATTTTTGTTTTATTTTCACGGTTTTATTCTGCGCCAGTATATTAACAATGATTATATTCATTTAATGTGCCAATTTAAAGTTGTAATGTATTATAATGAGGGCAATAATATGCAACTGAAAAATTCAGTTAAGTTAATAAAGCTTTTCAGAGAAACAAATTGCAATTCTGTGAAATATTATAATTATTTAAATAATTATGTATGTATCGATTTAAATATTGCGTTAATTTGCATAAATAATGATACATTGTTAAGTGAATGATATTGCCCAATATGTTAATTATGATCTTCAAGTATGAGATAAAACATGAAAATTAAAAAGGTGGCTTACCAACACTGCCTGTTACTACTTATAAACTACTTTTCTATCATGTGCAATTATTAATTTCATCCTATATTCGGATACAATTTGCTCCCCGTTCTTTCCTCGCATTTCGGATTCCAGATTCCTATCAATTCGCTGCATCCAACGTGTTTTGCAGCGTTAACACAAGTACAGTCTAATTAATCACGATCCCCGCGGTACTATTTCCCCGGTGCTTACGCGTCTGTCCATGACGCGCAAAATCAAAGCGAAAAAAAAAGCTGCACGCCGCGCCAACAAAGTGAAAGAGAAGGAAAGGGAAGAGCAACAGAGAGCTCGAGCTCTGTACGAGATCGCGGGCCATTACGGCGTTTTATTACGCATAGACTGGCAGATATTGCGTGCCGCGGCAAAAAAAAACTATATATAAACCGGCGCTATATCGGCCGAAAATCGGGAATGTCTCCGTTTTTACGGCTGTCCGTCGTTCCGCGCAATATGCACAGCCCCGCGGGGGGTGGCCGGAAGAGGGAGAGAAAAAGCCGGATAAAAGCTATATAAAATGCCATTTCCGAAAAGAACTTTAGCCGAGAAATTATGATAGTTTATTGAAACGCTTCTGTTTGGTTCGCAAACTTTTCAAGCCGCGCTTCAGTTCGATAACTCTCGCTTCGGCTTTCGGCTCTTTGCCACTCTCTCTCCTTTTTGAGTTTCGTAAACACAATTTTGCCGGGAATTAAATTTTTTTTCGCGCTCCCCTTTCCCGCGCGGAAGATCAAATTTTACGCCGTAACGGCAAATGCAGATGAAACTCGGTGCACAGAGCGGCGACAACGCGATGCGCGTAGTTTTCTGACTGCATGAAATAAACAAGAGATTTCAACGGACTCGCATTTTACGATCCAGTGAGTCACAAAAACCGATTTCTGAAAAGATATTCCTGCTGAATATATTTGCCGGTATTATTGTTGCCTGAAAATTCACTGCATACGTTGGGGCCAGGATTACGGAAGGAGTCGGAAAAAGAATTATTAATTCATTCTAAATAAATTTTGGATTTGACGACAAGATTTTTTCAAACTTTTAAATTGACTTTTAAATAATTAGATTTCCAATTTAAACTTGGAGTGGTTTTTATAAAGTTTTTCTTGGGTTGTCGTGCCTTTGAAATATTTTCTTCTTAAAACTTGGTATCTGCAAAGTGCAAGTACATACATAATTGGTTTATACCAATTAAAAACGTTTTTTTTTTAAATTCTATTGTAAATTAATTTGCAGTTGTAAAAATTTTTATCATTTTCAACAAATTAATTTGTAATAATTTCTTTACTTACATAATAACATAATAAATTTAACTTTTCATTATAAACTTTATGAAATTTACAATGTTTAAATACATTGTCAGAAGATTGATAAACTTATAATTAAATTAAATTTAGAATCGTTTTAAAATGTTGTAGGTTAAACAGTTTACTTAAAAATTTTCAATCGACTGATATGTAAAAAATTACGTTTTATAGGAGAAAGTTTAAGTGTACAGTCGCGAAAAAAACATAGACATAAAAGCTACGAGAGCGTAAAATGAAAAAGTCAAGAGCAACGTGGCGAACCCCGTGTATACGTTTCCATTGGAAGTAGATGCACGTAACGTACTAGAACGTGTTTTCAAAACAGTGCCCATACTTCTCCATTATATACGCATAGAAAAGCAATTTTTGAGCGGCGCGGAATTTCATGTGCTGTTTACGATGCTCCTCGCAATGATCCGTAGGCAACGACAGCTCGCGCTCAAAAGGGCAAACTCTATTTATAAATAAATCAGCGCGAAAGCTCGAATTGATTATTCCGCGCAACGGAACATTTCGCAAACTCGTTAGGCGAGAATCCGCCAGAGCACCTTGAAACCGTGTCCCAGTACTAGTCAATCCCCGGGCTGTCGCTGCTCGGAATCATTTTAGAGCGGCGCGTCTACGTCAATTTCCTTACAAATCGAAACGCTAATCATCCCCAGCGTTCGCGCACGAACACACACGCACACTCTCGCATACGTACGATGCACGCGAGAGCGACGTACCTCTCTCCCACGAGGTGTGTCTCGTTGTCGTCGTCGAAGCTCCTCCGAGAGTCGCGACGGAGAGAGAGAGAGAGAGAGAGAGAGAGAGAGGGAGAGAGGGAAAGCTCGCGTAATGAGGGACTTAATGTTTCGAAGCACTTAGTCAACGTCGACGAGGCTGTCTGTGCACGTCCTCGCCGTAATACGGCGAGCAATTTGAAACTCGCGCCTACTCCTCTCTTTCCTTTGCGCCGTGCAAAAGCCACGGCGCTTATAATCCCCCCGGCAGATGCGCGCGTTCTACGGGGTCGCTCCCATGAAAAGCCCAATTCGCCATTGATATAGTTGATATATATATATATATACCGCTGCCGCGCGGGTCGAAGGCTCGCTCGCGCCGTACGAGTGCGCTATTTATTGATTTTATCGAGCGTGGCCATCGATATATTCCGTCTGGAATAGGTGAGCGCGCCATCGACGGCTCGCTTTTATAGATATATACCGGGGCAATTCCATTTCGCGCCGGGGAAAGGAGGAGGAGCGCGAGAGGCGTCGGTGCATTGAATTAAGATTATCTGTAACGCACGCCGGCCGCGATATTTGCGGCCGGGAGAATTCTATATTCGAGCGCTTTTGAATTATTGTTTTGATATCCCCGCGAGCGAGAGTGAGAGAGAGAGAGAGAGAGAGAGAGAGAGAGAGAGGCGAAGGCTTCATTTTGAGCGAAACTTTTGCGCGATCAAACTTTTATCTCGGGCCATTTGCGTTCGATGATAAGTGCAGCTCGCTTGATTTTTCTCGTAAAAAGCGAGAAGGCCGCGTAGCCCCCGTCGAAAGCTCTCCTCGGCTTAAATATATAAAAGTCGCCGTAAAAGGGGCGTTTCGCATAGAGCAAGTCCCCGCCGGGGACGCCCGAGCAAAGATGACGAGAGCTTTTGATGTTATCGTCAATAATCATCATCAAAGATAAAATCCGCGAAACTCGAAAATAAGAGCAGTCGCGCGGCTGCTCCGTCACGCCGCGCACATACTCCGCTCTCTCTCTCTCTCTCTCTCTCTCCGGGTGCAAACGAGACCCAGACGAATATCGCACTCGAGGAAACTTTAACGTTCCTCGGCGTCTCCCTCTCATTTCGCCCGAGTCCCGCGAGGGAGGGAGTCCGCGAGCAATGCGAAAGAGAGCGCAACAGATATAGTAGCGTTCGCTCGCCCGCGAGAGAGAGACAGAGAGAGAGAGAGAACGAGAGAGAAAGAGAGAGAGAGAGAGAGCTGCGCATCTCTCGCGGCGGCGGTTCGTTGATCCGCGGTACTTGCAGTGCACGCGGCGCGCAAAATACCAGCGGCAACCTACGTTCTTCGGCATCAGTCGCTCGTCGGTGACTAAGCCCGCAGACGGCGGCGACGACGAAGACGACGACGACTACGGCGAGGAGGGGCCGCCGCTGTGCCGCTGCCGCTGCTGCAGCCGCGCGACCGGCCAAAAGAGAGAAAGAGAAACGGAGAGAGACACGCTATGAGGTAGTAGGGGGAGGGCGAGACGTCAATTATAAGGCCTTAATCGGAAACCCGTCCTTACTTCTGTTGGGCTTATATATACCAAAGAGAGAAAGAGAGAAGGACGTATAGCCCCTCCGGCCGACGACGAGCCACCGTACAACCGAATGACTGCTCCGAGACCGTCTCTCTCTCTCTCTTTCTCTCTCTCGATCTCCGTCCCTCATTATGATCTTCCATATTTTTGCCTCCTTTATCGCGGAGCTCTTCCCGATTCGCAATTCGCTTTCTCTGCCGCGCCGATGGCTTTCTCTCGGGCTGTGTATCATCCGTTTTCATAGCGATCCAATCGGTCCTCCCGTGATCCTCCGGCGCGCGTTCTCCGAACGACGAAATATATTAATATCCGCACCTTAGGCAGGCGAGAGATCGGCAGGTGCCGGCGACACTGTCTACAGGCTCGGCGGCTCTTTTCGGTTAAGTAGGTTGGGGCTCCCTCTCCCTTCCCCGACCTTAGAAGACATCGGAAAATAACCACTGTACACCGCTCTCGCCGCGGCAAAAAGACGCCTTGGGAGTTTCCCCTGCTTTTTCGTTTTCTTCCAGCTCCTGCACTCGCGAGCTCGCTTTCGTGTATAATGGCAATCGGCGGCGGCGGCGCACGAGTGCTTTTTCGCCTTTGACCAGCTCGGGGGGCGTTGCGCGCTCGCCACCGATGTATTTTTAAGGCGGCCGCGCCGGCTTCCTGGACTCTCCCGGCTGCTGGTTTATATTGCTCTTTTCCCAGGGCGGCTCGCGTCGTCGCCCCGACCGATCGAGCTCCTCCAAATGTCCTACTTCGGTGAATAAGTAACTCTCACCACCTCGGATCAGCCTCGTATATTTACACGTTCGGCGTAATGACTGTTCGGTGTAAGATAAAATTCTATACCGTTTCAATTAGAAACCCGACGAACTCCCAAGATAAAGGAAACGGGGCCAAGAACTTTTCCCCAATAAACACTCTCAGCCCTTCGCGGCTTTCGATCGTGCGAGAAAAAGGGGGTGAACGCAGTCTCGGTACGTATAGCGCTCCTCGATCTCCTGTAAACATTCCGATTGAAAATAACCCACCGACCTGAAATCGCGGCTCGCGCATCCGACCCATTTAAGAATTTGAATAAGAAATCCAGGCCGTCGGGCGTTAAATAAAAAAAAAATCAGGCAGCGATGAGCTCGTCGTTGCGCTCTTCGCGCGAGAATCGAGCTTGCATTCAGCTTGAGGATCGGGGGCAAAACAAAAAAAGAGCTCGGGCGCGCGCGCGCGCTTTTACAATGCGTTTAATCTCTATCTCTCTCCCCGAACGGTTTCACCCCCGCGCGCGCTCTCGTTAATTAATGGCTTTTTCAAGCGAACGCGACGAGCGCGCGACAGTTGCAGATGATGCAAACAAACGCCGCCGCCGCCGCCGCCGAGGCTCACCCACACACGCACCGAGCAACTCTTTCCGATCGATCAAAAGGATTCGAAAACGTGTGCACGCGCGCATATCGGGGGGGTGAACCTTTGCCTTTATCAATCTCCCGGCGGGGCTTTATTTTCTCGTAATAAGTGCGGCGCGCATCGAGGGCGCGAGCATGACGCCCGGGGAGATCGGCGTAAATGATCAATTAAAATTTTGTTCGTTTTTTCCGCGATTTGGCGCGGGACACGGCGCTATTAATTACTCGCTGGCAAACACCATGCGATTTAATTAGGACAACTATTGAGTTCTTAATGTACATTTTTTCATTTTTTTTTTTTTTTTTTTTTTTTTAAACGCTTGGTTGTCACTTTTATTGCGCGAGATTCGGA
>UCOM01002979.1:0-21244 GCA_900474385.1 Ormyrus pomaceus | reverse complement strand
CACACACACACACACACACACACACACACACACACACACACACACACACACACATCCATACAGACATTTTTCAAAAACCATTTATTCTTGTTCCTGACACCTTAAAATACAATTATAACAGGTCTTTCGAACAACTCCAAAAATTGCTATCACAAAGCTTCCTCTTGGAGGAAGCAAAATAGGAGGAAGCAAAATAACACACGTTACCGTCTGCGAAAGTGGCATAAAAATTCACTAAACCAACTCTTCTAATTGTTCAGAGAGCGAATCCTTAACTACCCACAAAAATGCCAAAACACGTAACATCTCCCCCCAACCGACCCGCAGCTCGAGCAATCATCCAAGTTCCACTCCACCCCATAGTTTGCTCAACTAAACTAGAGGCAGCATCTCGGTCAAGGTCGGATGTGTTTCCCGGCGGCGCTCTGCGCCTTAAGCCTATTTCCGAGGGAATCTTAGCTCGACGCGACAAAAGGGAACAAAGCCGCTGGTCACATACATCATCCATCGGGATTCCGGGGAGACGGTGCGAAATTGCCCGGAAATGGGATCCTCTCGAACTTTCGTCGACGGGATTATCGAGATCTGCGACGGAGGAGTCGCCTCTTGAATGTGTCTTTCTTTTTTAGCTGCTCGGAGGAGGGTGTTGGATGTTAGGATTAGAAGTTTTTTAATAAGTAAGTGGCGTCGTGTTCTGCGTTCGTTGACTTGGCGGGCCTGCTGGGTTGGGGAGATTAGAAGGGTGAAGTCGATGCACGTGACTCATAAAGTGTTCATGGTAATTGCTTGGATATTCTGGGGATAGTCGTGAAGGATTTGGGTATTATATCGACACGAAGAAAAGAGTTTAAATTAATTTTCATAATAATAAAATGTTAGTCGTTTTTAATGACAATTAGATTAAAAATATACAGATATTTGATGTACTTAAAGATGTTTTTATAATGTTATTATATAAATAGTGTAATAATTTTTTAATATATATCAAGTGATGTAAAAATTGTCATTAGCCACTTGTAAATAAATTAAAAAAATAAAACGTTAAAAGGAAAACTAGGTAAATATTTTTGTGGAAACATCAGCTATTTAGTATTAATGATATGCAATTAGTCTCAATAGAATTTATCAATGAGTGCATAATTGCAAACGCATGACACACTTTTGTCATTTTTTTCAACCGCAAAAGGAATTCTTTCCAAATTATTTAAAAAATGTTTAACAGTAAAACAATGCTTTCGTAAGATAACATCCTTGGCATTCGAGGAACTGTAATCGATATACAAACAGTGTTTATCTCAATTTCTTCAATTCCACTTTGCGTAACATTGCAATCCTTATCATAAAAACACGTGCATAAACACTTTAGGTTTAGAATGACCCACCACCAAAAGCAAAGCCGACAATTTGTTTATAAAACAAGGCACCTGAAAATCGAAGACAACTTTCGCTTCATCTCGTCGTTTCTGTTCTCACTCTTATAGCACTTGTTTCTCTCGGCGAAATTTCACACAAAGCGGCTAAGAACTGCTGCTTCGGCCGCCGCCAAAGTCCTCGAGTCGGTAGACTACAAGGTAACCGGTATCCGTCTTCTGCAATGTCTGTCGCCTTTAATTTTTCTCTGAAAGCTCCTCCGCGCACTGAAATGCGAGGAAAACACGGTGAGAGCGATGCGCGAGCGATTTTTCACTTGTCTTTCGTGGTATCGATTGCACTGCGCGTCAATGTTGCTTTAAATTCGAGCGACGAACATTATGAGCATTACTTCCGTCTGAGTCTCAACCCAATTTGCGTTTTATCTGTTTAAATAAACTCTAAATGTAAATGGAAAAAATACTTTTCATTTTGATTTTATTTATTATTTATTTATTTTCAAACTTTTTCAATTTATAGGGTAAAATAAGTGTTTACTTCGTTATTTGCAATTTTTCTCCGTACACTTTCATTTATCACACTAGAAAATTCATATCACCATCCGACAAAAAATGTCAGGCAGTAATTAATCTTCGGTTTCTGTCGGCTTGTATCAAAAGTACTACTAGATGCCATTTCTCCGATTTACTGCCGCTTGTTTTCAATCAACGCACGATAGCAAACCATAAACTTAAAAACAATTTCTGCGAATTCCTTCAAGCGTTAACGTTCGAATTTCACGGCGAACAAAAATAATGCTACACATTTACCTCAAAAAAATCTCCCGAAAATCCTCATCATCTCGACATTATACTCGAAAATCGAACGCGCACAAATTCACCAGAAAATCGACTCGTCGGCAGTTCCGCAGATACGCCGCGAAGCCTCGGCGCAGCCCAGAAAGCTTATCAAGTGAAAAACCTCGCTCCGCGCAGCTCGATAAGAGACACGCCGATCGGACTCTCCCGGCGGGTCCTGCAAGCGCGACTATCACCTTTCGAGCGGCGGCGTCGGTTTATACCTGTCGAGCGCTCGCTCCGCGGCAGCGCTCGGAGATCGGTAGCGGCGCTTCGGAGACGGGGAAGGGCGTTTTCGGAGCGCGGCCGCCCCGATTTCGGCGCTCCCGCGCGGCCTTCGCGAACGCGTTGCGTCTACGGCAGCCACCGGCTTCGGATGAATGGCTCTACGGTACTGGCAATCGGGAGAGGAAGAGTTTGGTAATTTTCTGAAGGTGAGTCAGGCTGGTGAGTTTGGGGTGGAATTAGTTGTGAGGATTCCCAAATTTTATTATAAAATTAATTCGGGGAAATAGGAAAAAATATTATCTCGGTGGTATAATCAATATTTTCTCAAGATATATTATAAACCACGTGTCATTCGTGCCGCAGTCAACATTTTCTTTTTACTTTTTTAATATTTTAGTTATAAAATAATTTATATTATTTTAAAATATTTCTACGAACTGTGTTTTATCATTAGAAAAATGTATCTTTACGCCAAAAAATCTAAGACAGAGACTAGAAAATCGATACATTTTTTGGGATTTTAAAATCTCAAATACGTGTGTCTAAAATTATTCTAAGTTTGCCGAAAAATATTAGAACAACTTTTAGAAGTTTTTTTCATAAATTAGCATGAATGAATTAATCGATTATGGCTAATCTTATCAACACGTGAAGAGCTTTGTGAATTATGGAACTCGTAAACGTAAAATTGTAAATAAATTATTTCTTTACGCAAAATCTTATCTTATTTGGAAAAGACAAGTAGATTATATGGATTGTATTTACTATCCAAGGTCTCACAGAGTCTAGTGTTCCAAAAAGTGTAATGAAGTAATCGCATATTTACACAGACAGTGATAATAAAATTCTACAATATAGGTGCTTAGATTACAACAAACTCCAGCAAGTTTTTTTTTTTATATGTGGAATTTAGGAAACACTATTTTAAAAGAAATTGATAAGATTAAAAATTGAAATTTAACTGAAAAATTTGGCAAATTTACTACAGGTATAGCTTCTTTTTGTAGCAGCAAGTATATCTAACGGAATTGAAAAAAAATTTTAACTATAATTATTATCACATCATTGTGGAAGGTGAAAAACTATATAATAATGTTCAATTTGTAGCTTACATTTTTCAAAGTGCGTAATTATGAATAATTTAATGCTACCTGCGGAATTTTCAATTTTTGCAAATGTTCAATATACCGTTGTCTTTGTCATCTTTTAAATTTTTTTCGAATGCTAAAAAAATTGTCATTAGTAGCTGTTTGACGCAGTTTGATGCCTAAGCGAAGCAAAATGAAAATAAAAATTTTAATACGCAGAAAATGTTAGTTGTTTTCGTTTAATGATTTAACATCGGGAAATTTCTTGAAATATATTTATTTAATCGTTCAAAAAAACGGCTCAAAAAATAAAGTCGTAATTTTAATCCGATCAGATATTAAATCAATAAAATAAGGTAATTTATTAATAATATTCGATAAGATCTATATTTGGTACTAATAAATCATAAATTTTGAATATAAACAATGAAAATTAAATTACTAATAAATAAATTATCTTGCTTATTATACTGTCACGATACTTTATAAATCAAATATAATTTTTACTACGTACTTTGAAATTTAAGCTATTACAACAAGACTTTTTGTCATTTATAACTCATAAAAGCAACAAATGAAGAAAATTGCTAATAATTTTAAAAGCCAATAACAAAATTTCAGTTTTGCACAAAGCATAACTAATTTAGCATTCAAAGATATTATCGCCGCTTAATTTATTAATTCTAAAGAACTCTATTAAGAACGTCAAACTTAAAAAAAAACACAACTTTAAGCGAACTAACAGTTTACTCAAACAATACACTATAAACGTCCGGTACTAATTATCGATCTTTTAAGCAAATCCAACTTATATTTAAGCCGCTAACGTTAGAAAATTACCTTCCTCGAGTGATTTTCATAATATTCAAATGCTTAAAACAAACTCGGCCTTATTAAGCACTACACGTGAAACCAGCAGATTGGAACAATGTCAGACTTTGAAAAAAGAAACGTATATTTTCACGGCCACGATCACATTTCATAAGCAGCTGTAATAAATTCGCGCAGCCGTAGTATAACGCATTGATTCCTAATGTTCGATGCCCCTTTTCGATTAAATTTTTATTACCCGTTTTCGATTATTTTTGATTGCTCGCGAATAAAGCTGAATTTATGGTCGTTTTAGCCCTGACGTAAGTTGAACTGTGTTTTGTGTACAAGCCGACGGGGGATTCCTCTGCGGTTTTTGAATTTAAATGAAGAAGAAAAGTGAGTCTTATAATTTAAATAAATGCACAAGTGCCGCGTTAGTAATCGAGATACAAATAAGACGTATCATTTTATTGCTATCCAGGTAGCAGTTTGGCGCTAGAATAATATCGCTAGAAACTTTCTAAATTTTAAAAATCTAACGATAATCTAGCGATATTATCCAGGGATACTCAAGGATTTGCAAAGTTACAGTTGTCAAATAAAACAATAAATTTCGTCTTAGCATTCTGCTATTCAAACGCGAGCATTAAGTTTTTATTGAACTGTTTATAGTCGGCAACAATTTTTAAAGATTAATTCCGTCGGTTACGCAAGTTTTATTAAAACTCTATAATTAATTGGAATTGGAACAAATAGTCATAATCTTAACCGCAAACTTCACTCCACTCTAAATTATTTCCAATAAAGACTCCGTTCCTCGAGAAACGTCCGAGCGCAAGTTTAAAAAAAAAATCGAATACCAGAGCCAAAAGCCCGCAGACTTACCCCACTTCGGCCACCTGTTGATTAAAAACAAACTCTCAGCTCGAGCACGAATATCTCGCACTTCCGGTGAGGCTCTTATCCCCTCGCAAACTTCATCCAGCGGAGCGGCAGCAGAGAAAAAAGAGGGTCGAAAAAAAAGGCAGACACTCTTCGTAGGAGGTTCAGCGCCGCCTCATCGCCGCTAAATCACTAAGCGGCTTTCCTCGCGAAATCGAGCATTTATAGCTGAGTAAGCGTGGCCGGCTTCGTTATATACATGGAATTGTCGGCGACACTTTATATTGAGTTACTTAACCCCGTGCGGGCTCCCATTGGCGCGCGTCGATCGCGAGGAGTAGGACGAGAGCCGCCGAGCGCCAGAGCTTCGTTCCGAGGAGCTTTTTATTATTGCAGACGGGAAATCTGAGTAAGGCGATTTCGGAGAAGCTGGCAGATTCGTCTTCGAAGGTGGCTTGCTTGCGCTTCGAGTTTTTTTTTTGTTTTTTGGAATTT
This sequence comes from Ormyrus pomaceus, assembly GCA_900474385.1. Lineage (NCBI taxonomy): Eukaryota > Metazoa > Arthropoda > Insecta > Hymenoptera > Ormyridae > Ormyrus > Ormyrus pomaceus. The sequence goes on along the minus strand of UCOM01002979.1, from coordinate 15,531 downwards.
CGCATTCGAAGGATAAAAAGTGTAATAGTTTTGGAGTGGTGACATTATATTAGACGGTATGTTTTTAATTTTAAAAAATGATGAGATTTTTATTTGAATTTTGATTTAAATACTGAAAGGAAAACTGAAATGTAAATTCCCCGATGATAACATTGTTGAACAAATAAATAATCGCTATTTTAAAAACGGCCTCAGAATCGTGCGAATTTTCCGTTCACCGTTACGGAAAAGATGCGCTTCTATACCTGGAAAATTCTCATCGCGAATAATCGCATCAACAGAGACGAGGAAAAAATTCCCACCCGCACCGAAATTTCGATCAAAATTCTCTGTACTCCAAAGAGGCAGTGATTCATCTAAAAGTACACACCTGCACTTCCAATAAAGATTAAGCTCTCGAAGCAATGAGTAACGGACTTGGCTTCGTGCCGATTTTCCGAGCGGCGAAAAAGGCCCGGGAAAGCAGCATGGCTTTGTTGGCGCCAGAGCTTTTCCACGAGGCTTGGCGTATCACGTTGAGTTCAACGCTTGCGGTTTGAGCGATTTATTGGCGGCGGGAGCCAAAAGCAGGCATTGGAGGGGGGTTCGCTAATATTTGTTTATTTTGAATTTCGCCCGTCAGAGCGTGAGAATATTTTGGGTTTTTTGGGAGAATTGATACATTTTGTGCAATTTTCAAGTTTCGAGCAATCAGTTAGAATGTAAAATTATACACTTGCGGCAGTATGATTAATACTGATTATTTGTCTTCCAAAATAATTTTGATTTACCAAGATAAAAATAGAAAACTATTGACTATATAAAGCGAGTTTACAAAGAGTTGATAAATTGAATTAAAAAACTTAATAAATTTTAATAAAACTTACCTTTGAAGCGCAAAGGTATTAAATTAAATTTATAATATTCAATTATATAGAGCGATATCAACACATTACAAATTATTTTAAAATCTATATAATCATTATTAACAAATTTTAATGTTAAAAATTGTTTGTATTTTGAATAATTTATTGTAAAATAAATTTAGAAAATTATTTCTTATTTTTAGCATCTTTACCTTTCCCAATAATTAATAGCACATTGTTAATCAAATCTTAAATAAGTTTTGTCTTCTTTTCTAAACTCATATATATTTAAGTAATTTGAGCTAAATCGCACTTATATTTGTTAACTTTTGAAACAGTTTTGCTCGTAAAATGATAGTAACCAAAAATATCAACACATAGTAAAATTGAATGTTTACTTTTGCAGGTAAAAAAAGAGTTTTACAAATCGACAGCTTTAATTTTTCTTTTAGATTGACGCAATTTTCCAGATAAGCAGACAATCTGAATTTATTTTGCGCATATTTCCCTGAATATAATGACAGTATAATCAAAATTATAAAGAGACTGAAATTTCCAAAAATTTTAAGAAACTCCTAAAATTATTCTACAATGTAATAACTTGTTCGCCTTGAAAGACAGATGAAACATGCGATAAATACTTTGAATAACCATTGTCAAAACTACAATTACAGATTTAAAGTTCGATCAACCTATATTACATAACTATTATAAATACACGACTCTTACGTAAACGAAACAAACGGGAAGTACTGAAAATTTCTTAAAACCTTTAGAATTTTTTTCATCAGTTTGAATTCCAAGAACAATACTGCGGAGGGTCACAGTCTGCCTCGCGCGCCGTGGGCAATCTTTTTATTTGAAAAAAAAATGATCTCATTTGCTACACCTTAATAACGAGTGAGCGTTTAAAGCAACCGTGAATCAATCCAACAATAGTCTCCTCCGTACTCAGAACGTAAACGTTTCGCAACTGTCATAGCTTTTATAGCACTGCTCGGCGAGATTATAGTCCGCAGCATCGGCCCGTTTTTTCCCCCATCATCGGCGCGATAAAAATCAGCCTCTTTATCACGCGACTTTCAGCCGCGATTCAATGACCGCTCGCTTGGACCGAGAGCCGATGTTCAGCGATTGTTATTAACGGAGATAAAAATAATTCGCTCGAGTTGCCCGAGCATGCGATCGTTAGTTTTCGGATTCGCGTATCTTGATTCGTGTCACTTTTAATTTTCGAGCGCCGCGATCGAGCTGATGGATAATGCAATCGTATATATTGAAAAAGTAATTATCAGATATGCAATTGCGGGATTACTTAATTTCCAGAGATTCTATCTGCAATTTAAAAAGTACTAATGAAGTCGTCGGCAAAATTGAGGCAATAAAGAAGACGAAGGGTTTCAATTCTTGACAGGATAAATGGAGATTAAATGTTAAACTTATTTTCTGTTTTTTTACTTAGCTATTTTATTAAAGGTTAAAATTCTTGGAAATTTCTTCGATAAATTCAAAATCAACCAGAATGAAAATGACAAAAACTTGGAAAATTTAATGGAGAAACGCGGCTCCTCGAAAAAGGCTCCTCAACCGCCTTGATCAAGAAAGCATCGCGTCCGCGAACGCTGTTGCCAACAGCTAATCAAGCGCTCGTCCGTTGAAAAGTATAAGTCGAAGAAAAAGACTGTGACATACAAGAGTGATATTGCGATCGGCTGGGATCGCAATCGCCTTAAATTCGATCCCGATAGGCGATCAAGGTTCTCGGAAGATAACGTTGCGCGCGCGCGCGCACATGTATAAAGCGACTCGTTAAAAGGCTGCATCGCGCGCGGCGACGTCGAATGTTGATGCAGCGAGAGGGATTTATTCGCGGAGCTATTAAAAAAATGCTCGCTTCCGGCGCTCGATGCGCCCGATGTTAATGTCGCGCTCTTGAACCTGCCGACGGGAGACGGTGTTCGGAGACTTTTTCCTGCTGGCGGCTTGTCGCGGATTTTTAATCAAAAGTTCGATGTGGTAAGAAATATTAGAGTTCGTATTAAATTAGGCTGCAGTTTTGAATGGATTAAAAAATTCTAATCCAATTAATGTCAAGTTCAATGACACTACTTTTTCCGAAATCTCCTATCGAAGTTCGCTCGTGCCTATACTTCCACAAAAAAATACCACGGACGCCTGCGGTCTTTCTAATCTAATTGCTCGAGGTTGCACCGAGTCGCAGACACTTTTCCCCGAAAAGACATTGATTTTACTCCTTTTTTTAAACCGAAAACGAAAACTTCCTGGATTTTCATCAAGGAAACGAGCTAATGTTTTCAAGCTCTTAAGGGAATGCCATGCAGTATGCGCGTAACGGATGGCCGGATTCGGGGTTTACGTAAATGCGAGTGAATGCACTAGTCTTAATATCTTCTCTGGTTCAGGAAAGAATCTTATGCGAGTCATTATTTTGAATTTTAAACTGATTGAATCTTGGGTAAATTGAAGGTGTGTGACGATGGGTTTATGAATGTTTAAATATTAGAAAATCTTTTTGCAAATAAGATTCAATAAACGATTTGCTCGAAAATATCACTTTAATTAAGTTTGGTAATAAAATAAATTAAAGGGGCTTCAGAAAATGTTCATTAATTTTACTGTTGTTCTAATGTATACATTATAATTATCATGCGAGAACATCAGTTTTTTATAGCATAATAGTAAATGGATAACTTTAACATTGTGGATATAAGAACAGATTACGATTTTTCCACTTATTAAACACACCGATAAATATAAAAAATACAAAACTGGTGTTACATAAAGTAGAAAAATGGGATATAGATATAAGCTTATGTTGAGTCTACTGGATTAATTATTGCAATCTCTATGTTCAAGTATGTAAGTTTTCTGAATTCTGATGAGTTCAATGATACGAAAAATTGGTGCGTTCATTTAAATAAAAAACATTTTAATTACAGAAAATAGATCTTTTCTCATTTATAATCTCTTTTAAAGATCCATGATGTCAGTTTCCTGTTTAAAAAAAAGTGCATGCGAAAGTCAAGGTGCAAAATCTAAGAATGAATTGCAACCTTTTAGAAACAACGCTGTAAAAAATTTCAATAAGCATTGGCGTAATTGCATTAGTTCTTGGTGAAAAGCAAAAAAGTTAATACACAAATGTTCTATTTTTAAATATTAGCTCGTTTTTTTCCTTAATGTTTCGATTTGGTCTGGTGTAAATGTTATTGACGGTACAATAATTATTATTAAACCCAAGATTGTTGAATAAACAAAACTAAATGCATAATATTATCCGTTCCTGAAACATCCCTTTATTCAATCTCAAATTGAAAAGCGATCAAACACTCCAATGCAAGAAAAAAAAATGATAACTTCGCGAAACTTAAAACAAGTTTAATCCGGATCCTCTTTACTTCCCAAAACCATACAATAGATCATCTGAAAAGCAGGTCAATTAATCCCGCAAAAAGCGGTGTGAAAAGAATTAAAAAAAAACAAAAAACACAGCCTCAAAACCGCGGCATTTAATAAAGCCGATCGTCAATTTCTCCGGGCGACGAATTCCACACGCGCACACAAGCGTGTGCAGCCCGCGTCTCAATCTCCTCTCGGTCGCGTTTGAGTCCGTTCGCAGTCGTCGCGGCGGCGCAAATTGCCCGATGAATTAGCGGCGCGCGCGTTTTCATTCCCGCAGAAAAACTGCGCGCGGCGCCGGGAAGGAGAACCGAAGACAAGTAGTTCTGGCGAGTAAGAGCCGGCCAAGGCCCTCGGGCAGAGACTGTCGTTTCGGGCCTGAACCAGAATTCGCGGGATGGATTCTTCTTTGTGTCTCGTTCGCTGGACTTTGATGGAATAATTTTTAATGAATTCAGCCGGGCGTTTATGAGTTCGTTGACGATGATCAGTTTATGCTGTTATTTTAAAGATTTAAATCAAGATGTTTTGGGGGCTGTAATAATTTTGCATCGTGGCGACTCGATAAAGTAAAGTTGTTGAAGAAAAGAAAGCTTGCACACGCTTTTAAATTCCATTACTGGTTTTGCGGAGATTTCAAGTCGAATTTATTTAATTGCACTGCTAATGATAATTCTTGATGTACAGAAGATTGAATTAATAGTATGGTGCAAGCAACTATTAATAAAAATCCGATCTTTAATTATTGACATTTTAAATGTGCAATTGCGAAACTTTAATAATTTGTCGCTTAAAACCATAACGCATGTTGAGAAAGTTTTAGATTCGCAAAGAAATAACTGTTGCTTTACAAATAAATATACTCGGACTAACTGTGCTCGTACGCGGACTCGGTTTTTCTCGATAAACCAGTACGTACCGGGCATCGCCGGTTATTCTGCACGTGATTCGATACAATAATCTTTCGACGCCTTTAATTAAATAAAGGAAATAACAAACTTTATCCTTAAAGAATAAACAGACGCTCCCACCGAGCAGTCATTAAAAAACAATGTTCTGGAAATTTCGATTTTTGATTGAACCTTATTTTGATATTTTCAACTCGATTCGGTATAGCGCATCAGTCAGTTCCATTCAGAGGAGATTTATCATCAATTAGAATTCTGCTTTAACAGGCGAAATTTCACAGACCGATTGTCACGCGACTAAGCGCGAGAAAATGTTAGTTGATCCTTGTCTGAAGCGGTTTCAATTAAATGAGAGTACCGCTAAATCGTATCTTTTTCCATTATTAAGTTATTTTTACATGACAAAGTTGTTCTAATTTTGTAAATTTATCAATGCATCTTCATTACATAATAGAATTTGTTCAATTCTGCAAGTCGTTCCAGGGCAGGCAGTAAATTCAAAAAGTCTATAATTACTCCAATACCATCAAAGCTATGTTTAATTTAGCTTTGTTGTCTTAAAATTTAATTAATACAAATTGAACAAATTAATTAAAAATTCATGTTAATTATTTTTTTTTCTACTTAAAGCAAGGATTCTAATTAAAGCAAGAAATTTGATAAAATTTGCTTTCAAAACATGAAGTTACAAGTGTATACGGTAGAACTTCTGAATGCTTTCTGCATACCTTGAAGTATATTACGGCGCTTAATATAAATGAGCTATTCATTCTAATCTGATTTTCTAGAAAGCAACTTTATTATAAAATTTGTTATAATGATCATTATTAACTTAATTCTGATAATCAGCGATGTTTTGAAGAAAAAGAAAACGCCTACTATCATCTAGTTTGCACCTTTCAGTTTTTGTGAAGCTCAATAACTCTTAATTTAAGCAGTTCCTTGGTGATGCGCCATTCTTTGAAAAAATTAATTGCTCGAATGGAGAATACAAACAAGAAGATAACCAACCATTTGTTCCGTGAAGAACGGAGACAAGAGCTCTAATTAGTTTAATTTACGAGCATTCTTGTACTTCCTATATATCGACAAACGACTTTTTTCGCGTGCAAAAACTAATTTTATACATGCTGATGCACTTTGCAAGAACATTTCATGCAGAATTCTTTCATGGAATTAAGCAGAGAGACGATAGTTTACTTGTTGATTGTATTTATAGCATTGTACGGTATTCTGGCAGATTTTCTTGCAGAAACCAAATATATTTCAAAGAAAGATAGTCTAGAGCAAATGCAAGCAATCAATTCTTATTTTTGTTTTATTAAAATATGGCGTAATATTTTTATGTAGATAAAATTTAGTAAATTTAGTATTTGAAATAAAATTTTAAAACTAAATTTAGTATTTCAATAAATATTTTTAAATATATAAAAAGATTTAACAATACTTAATATTTACATTTACGGAAATTTTGATAGCAATTGTTTTCAGTGCGCATTAATAAACAAGCAAACGTGCATTATAACAATGAGATCTCGCCTACCTCCATAGAAAAAAAAATCAATAAACACCCATATATAGAAAAATTATGCGTTAGCAAAACGTATTTATTTAAGATAATTCTGCGGCGCTCGTTAATGAAAAATCAATGAATCGCGCTTCGGAAAAAAAAGGAAACGGGAGAAAGAATTCTCGCGCCGAGAAGAAAGAAGAATCCCGCCTTCGGCGACGAAGCGCCGAAAAAAAAAACGCGGATTTATCCGGATAGTTCGAGTTTCGAAGGACTGAGCGCCTGAATTTCGCAAGAAAAGGCGAAAGAGCTGTTCTGGTAGGCGCTAATTTGCCGCATAATTTATTGCGCCCGCTAATTGCTCGTCGTTTTTCGCCGCCGCTTGAACGAGGTAAACAGTAGCGGGCTTCTTTAGGCCCGAAATGAGGCGCCTGACCAATATTTGAGCCGCGCGGTTTTGAGTTAGCTGCTGCTGCGTTTGCTCAGCTCGTTTGTTGCGGATTTTCTTTTCGTCGGTCAGTAACTACTTGAATGAATTGTTTCGACAGGGGATTTTGGTTTAGTGGAAAGTGCTTATGAGCCTTGAAATGCGAAAATTTATATTGTACACCATTACATAAGACTCTTTTGGAAACGAATATTTTAAAAGTATCTATTTATTTGTTTGGAAAAATTTTGCAAATAAATAATTCACTGAAAAGAATAACGTAGTCAAACTTATTACTTTGTTTTGTACTTTACAAATAAATTCATGCTACTTCTTTAGCAGTAAATTTTATCTGATTGGCAACTAAATTAAGGTGATAAAGTATAATATAAAACCAGCAGCGGTATGATCAGTAATGGGTCAATTGTGATTTTGTAGGAGGTACCGTAATTGGATTTTAATTACCCTGTAATTGAATTGGAAAGTCATTACTCGGCCTAATGGATGCATTCCGGTCAGCTTTTACTGGAGCTTTCAGTGTACGTTTTTGAATGAACAGCCTCTAGTTGATTCGTGAATGCTTCGTTCATACAAGTTTTGTGTTTGGTTGTCGATTCATAACAAACTGTATGAAAGAGTTAAGATTAGAGCAGATAATACAATAGAAATTTTTGAATTTATTAGAGCGTTATTTTAAAATTCTGTATATTAAAAAGAACTTTCGAATCATTCAAAAATATCACTAAATTATGCGCAAATCTTGTGACAACAATGTAAGATTCCAATTTTGTTTTACGAAATTTGCCAGCAATCTTTTGTCATCTTAAAATAATCAAATTAATAGCTTAATTTTGCAAAAAAAAAAAAAAAAAAAAATATTTCTGTCCGAATCCTAGATTAACACATAATTATACACGACCATCATTTGTTCTAATAGCATATCATTACATTCAAATTGGATATAATAGTGTCACATTTTTATGAATCACACATGATGTTTATCTTGATGTTTCACGTGCCATACCTGCAAGAAATTTAGATTGTAGTTGCAATTGCTATTATAAATTTAATTTTTCAGTTATTATTTGTCATTAAAATTTCAATGTAATATAATAGTATAAAACAAAACATCAAATAAAGGTAAATTTATGCGACGTATCAAGTTATTAGATTTTAGATGAAATATACGTGGTCTTTATATATTCAAATCAGGTCCTACTTTGGCCAAAGTGTAATAAATTAAGTGATTTTTTTAAAAATATCAGCAAAAGATACAAGGCTTGACAATGACACACTTTTGAGTAACTCGTCACGAATATAAGATCAAGCAGCGTAAAGATTAAAATCTGTTCAGTCGTTCCCTCTCAACCCAAAGTCTCTCGCGATTTTGCAAGTTTCCATGCACGTCACTACAATTGAAGGAAGTTCGCGACAGCCGGAAATCGACAGCTACCGCTGTTATTCTTTTTGAATTTTCTTCGCATTGATGATTTATAGAACTGCAAAGAAATAATATAGTACTATTTCTCGTAATTCAATTCAACATCTTTTTTAATCACTGTAACTCGACACTACGCAATAAACAAATGTTTAGTTAGAAAAATAAAAGACAAATTTTTGCGTATATATACTCTTGACAAAAAAATACTTCAATAAGGCGCTAATAATGATCGAGAAATATTTTGAAACACCTGTTGTGCAGGAATAAAGTTTGCACCAAGTTTGTTCATGTAACGATCTTTTTGTTTTGCTCGGAAACTCGGGCCAATAAAACGTCTGCCAACCAGGAACGTCTCGAGGTTTTCCAGTTTACTTATTTCAAACAGTTAAGATTCAACGAGCGATCTAAGGCTTGACTTAACTGTACAGGTCAAATAGAAGATTCACTTTACGGCATTAGACTGAAAACTGTAGAACATCGTTTAAACAATTGAAAAAAAAAGAGCAATTTAGAATAATAAATAGGCTAATCATGAACATTTCTTAATTATCTCGTTACGATACTGAAAACACATACAAGTTCACAATCGTACGACATAGCACTTTTTAAATAAAATTTTACAATAATTCTTATTAGAAAATTTCTGCTTCGTTCGTAATTATCCATTATTATTCCATCGCACAGCTGCCGAGAAAACCTGCTATTAGTTCACGGACTACGCCGAAACAGTAGCTTCCGAACGTCGTTATATATATATATATATATATATATAAGCAGGCTTTACGAGTTTTCGAGAGGACTCTAAATAAAGCTCGGTCGGCGCTTTCTTGCTCGGTGAAAAATGCGGCGAATCGCGACTTGGAAGGCGCACTCGTTCTTACATACATTTGTCGACCCTGACGGGACACGAGCTTGCAGTCGCAATTACCGCCCCATTCATGCGCTGCTTTCATTTAGGCATTCGATTTTTGCGGAGATTCTGCGCCGCGGAGCTGCTAAGGAGGCGCGGGATTAGCGGAAGACGCGAGGATGTTGATGTCATCGTTTATTGCAAACGTCCGTCTTTCGGTTGCATTTTGCGCTATTTTCAGCTCTTCGGTTGGCTGTCTATCTATTAGTCTCGTAAAAATAATCGCGCCGAGATTCTGGTGTCATTTTGATCATTGTATAAGGCAAGCTCATGTGATAAATATTGTGAAGTGCCAGGGTAGAAAGATTGTGTTTGAAAGAATTATAGAACGCGTAGCTCAGGATTTTTTCTTGTAGTTAACAATTCTATTTTTATCATTTTATCTGTAAGACTATAAAATTCAAAATTATACACAAGTATTTAATTAATTAACTTTTTTAAAAAAAAATCGCTGTTGCAAAAAAAAACAAAAGTATTTAAAGTATTCGAAACCTTCAATCAGAAGTTCTTTCGTCTATTTATAAACAACAACTCTATATCTTATCTCGATTATTCAATAGTACATTAATGTTTTCAAAGAGCAAGTGTGCTTTTTGGAGATTGTGCTATCAAGCTTTCATAAATGTTTTTATCTATAATAATAAAATAGTAATTTCGCGACATGTTTCAAGTTTTCGTTTTAGCAACAAGTTATTATTAATTTTTACTCGATTTGAGAAAAATTCTAGCTGAATGCAATGAAACATCTTCAATCACAAAACGGAGAAAAAGTTGTTAGCCAGATCTTCTAAATCTTTAAGAATATAACTCTAACTTTCTTTCGTCAATACAAGCCTCTCTCTCTCTCTCTCGTAGGTACTGACGTCATATCAAGGCAGAAAAACTCATTTTATTCCTTCAAAACATGACATTACACATCAGCCGACGCCATGGTCAATTTTCATTAATCACTCACGAATCTCGAGCCGAAATCGCAAAACGAGCGAAAGAAGCCAGCCGACTAATCCTCTGTCAAAAATTGAACTCTTGGAAACTCAGAAGGGGAGGGGAATCCCCGAGCTGCAAGGACTTCTCAAGTCCTGCTCGAGACTCGAAGCGCGAAAAGAAAGAAAGAAATCGAGTCGTCAGCAGCTCACGGGATCCAACAGCCGCTATCCAGTTCGATCCAGTGCGATCCAGCGCGAGCCGAGCGCCTTGTGTGCGAAACCTCTTAGTGTCCAGGTGGCCGCCTTTCAGCATCAAGCGGCAACACTTTTACGATCCTGGTGCCAGCCAAGGAAATGCCTAAGAGCCCAGTGATTATAAGGGAGCTGCGCCGACTTTTTCGTTCGGCTAGTCTTTTTTATTTCGATGTAGGAAATTGGAAAATTTATAGATGCTGAGAGGTTGCTACTTTCTTTGAATAACTATAATTAGAGATTAATTTAGTAGACCGATCCAAGCGAGTTTTTTTAGTTTATAATCAAATTGTGAGGCTTTAAAGATAACTTTTATTACAATTAAAATTAGTATGTTCTAATAGCTTTTTTTATAAAGGAAAATTCAGAAAAAGGATAAATGATTGAAAACATGTATACAGTAATTACGAAGTTTATTTTTTCAATTCTAATTAATTTAATGGAAATCTACATTCATTTTTTGTTGAATAACCAATCTTTAATGCATTGATATAAATATAGGGAATTATTAAATTATTATGCACTCATTAACTACATTGGAAATTAATTAGATTTTAAAATAAATAATAATAAAAAATTTTGTTTTCGATTAAAAATAATTTACATATCACATTTTGGTGGAATAATTCTTTTCCATTATGAACAATTTTCATTATTATTATTATATATTAATATTCATTTTAAATATATTAATTGTCATTGACAATTTAAATAAAAAAGTATAAAATAATTTATAAATTATAATTCATAATAAATAAATAAAAATTTCAAACATAAAATGTTATAAAAATTGTAAGCTCACTTTACAATCAATATGATTGATGATTAATTAAATCAATAAATTTAGTCTCACTACTAATATTTTACATATCCTTAGTCTAGACTAAAAATACGTTTGTGGCACTCAAATTAGATATAAATAAAAATGGCATTTTGACTCTGTTTGGCAAACAGCTGTTCTGTTTTGTGCTTCTTCATGCTTTTGTTGCTGTTCGTCCTTTTTATCACTTTTATCGCAAGTACTTATTGAAGAAAGTCCCGAAAGATTGGATCGCAAACTTAACGATGTAACATCATTTATATTTTGTTTAGTGACTTTTGCGATTCCTCGCCTGATACACTCATCAAGAAGTTTCTCTTCTTCAGCAGTCAAATCAGAGCTTTCATCAAATAAATCTAAGGTGTCAAATGCACAAGGATTTTGACATGACTTTTCTACATTAACTTCACTTGTGTCATATGAACTATTGCCTTGAAAATTAAATGATGATACATCATTTATATGTTGTCGAGTTACTTTCGCGATTCCTTTACGAATATATTCATCTAAAATTTTTTCTTCATCTACAGAAAAATAAGTATTTTCTTCTAATTGCTCAACATTACTATCTGTTTTCCTTCTGTCTCTTCCATCGATACTGCTAAATTGATCATTTGTCGTTGACGTTTTTAAATTTTTAATAACATCAGCCTTATTTCTTAAGTAGCCGCGATCACCTTCGTCAACGTCATCGTCATCATCAATTGTTAAAGAGCTTAGACTACTTGCTGCAACGGATTGAAATTTTACAGGAGTGGATTCCTCTTTGAAGACTGCTAAATCGTCTTCAAAAATACTACGCTTTGGAACTTCTTGCAAAGAACATAATTCAGATGATAGAATTTTGTCTCTTTGCTGCAGCTTTTTTCTGGACAACTTCTTATCCCTTTGTTGAGTAGTTCCAGGTGTAAGTTGTGCAGGAGAATCTGGAAGCTCACTCGGAGAAACAACTTCACTAGTTCTTCTACTGAAATCACTTACTACAGAACTACGATCATCATGAAGTGATTGTTGTTCATATCCACTAAGTGAACCTAATGAGCTACATCTTGAAAACATCAGAGGAGTCTGTTGAGTGTATCGATCTTCCCCTCCAAATGTCACCATTTTCCCCTCTCTGTCTCTATCATATGGTTCAACTGGTGATTGAGATGGAGTGACATTGATGATTCCCTCCAATCTTTCATCATCACATTTATCGTCAAAGTCATCTATGTCATCTGGTAAATATATTTCTAAATCAGTGTTTTCACACTCTTTTTCTTTGTTTTCGAATTCCATGTAGCTTTTTAATTGACTGATTTCTTTACGTCTTTGTAGTTTTTCTTTTATTATTTCAGAAGCTTGGTCAATAATAATATACCCTCTTGATTCAGTCTGCACTGCACTACTAACTTTTACGTCATCAAGTTTTAATAAGTCTGATGTAGATGTTGAAGTAGAAAAATGCAAAGGTGTTTCAAATGGAGTTCCTTCAGTATAATATGTTGTGAGTGTATTCTCTTGTTCACTGCTTCCAGCAAGATACTCAAAATGACCTATTTCCTCTATCACTGAATTCTCTTCTGCATAAAGCAAACTATAATTAGTTGGTTGGTCAAAGTCTGTTTCTGCAAAATTATTGAAGGAGAATAGTTTTGAAAAGATATTGACTGATGTTGCTGCCTTTTTGGAAGCATGTCTCGTTATTCTTGTCGTCATCAGCTTCTTTCAAATAGCTTCTTATGGATATGTAGCAGTCTTTATTATTAACCAAAAGGGTTATTATGCAAGTTTAATATGACAGTACTAATCATTAAAAAATACATGATCACAAAGTTTATCTTTTAAAGCTTCAAAAAAGACAAAGCTTACATTCTACTTTACCTTTTCATAAATTAAAAAACTTTTTGGTTCTTTTTGGCATTTACGTTTTATAATAACATTTTTTAATGTTCCTCTATTGTTCTGATTAGTTCTTTTCTTGAAACAATTAGTTTCCATATCTGCTTTGTTGTTCCTTACAAAGTTAGACACTTAAAATTATTTCTAGTAGCAACTTTTTTCAGAAACCAGCTTCTGAACAGTTATTGAAGATTTAATTTGCATTTCAGATTCTTCTTCTGAAAAAATACTTATATTTTACATTTGAAAAAAAATTAACTACATGCAGATATTAAAAAATATATAAAAAGATTAATTTTAAAAAAGAGTAGCAAATTTATATTCAAAGTTTAAAAGGACAAACTGATACATGACTCAAAATACCTAATAATATGCTTGTGTTTAACATTCTTAAAATAAAAAGGCTTAATTAGGTAAAAATAAAATTAGGTTCAATTCATACTAGCAATATATAATTCAATCATAACATTGTTTTTATTTACAAAAAAACGATTAGAAAACAAGATATTGCTGTAAATGAACAACAGAACAGCTGGCGTCTCACAAAAATGTAAATAAAAAAAAAACTGTAAACAACTACGAAAAGTGCAATCTATAAAAACATAAACATTGAGGATATGTAAGGTTAGGTTTCGCTTGCAAAACAATCTAAAAATTCATTCATACGCAGCGAAAGCTTACTCACAGTAACGTAAATTGAAAATCCGTTTTACGTAACATAAGAAAAGCCATAAAAGCCAGCTTCGTACGGCGATTATCTAAGCATTTTTCAGGAAATCGCAATGCAAGCGCAGGCGGCCGGGTGTTGCGATTTGGCAATTTGTGAAATTGCAAAACGCATTTTTCGCATCCAACAGATGCCGCGACCGCGACGTCACCACTACACTGCCACTGCGACCTCGGTCATATACAGTCCTGAAACTCGGAAAGACGGTACCAACGTGAAGTTGGAAAATTGCAGCGCTCCAGCTCCCGGAAAGAAATCAATTTATCGGTAAATACGTTACCTATGACAATGATTAAAACTATTAATTGTCCTAATTGGCCTCTCATTTAATTTTACGATGAATACATCTTACGGGTACAAAATAATATATAATTATTATATTCCATGTTTCGCTTTTTGATTTATGCGCGCACTCGCGCTACGCAGGTGCGCATGCGCGTTCGATATTTATTTAAAAGTTAATTTATACGCTTAAAGTTATTTGATTGTAAAATTGACCAATTAGGGCAAATTAATACTTTTAATTTAACCCCCAAATCTTTGATAGGTAACGTATTTACCAATAAAAAGCGATTTCTTTCCGAGTGCTGATGCCCTGCAATTTTACAACCTTTTTGTTAATTATCTCTGAATTATTAAAATTATTATTAAGAAACTAATATAGATAAATTATTTATTTAACTTGGGGTGCGAGTGCCAACTTCACGTCGGTCGCTTTCACTTGCATGGGGGATGATGGGAGGGGGGCTCCCTACCTGTCACGTGATCAAAACAGTCGATAAGCATTCAACCAATTTTGAACGTTACTTGATGATGATCGAATAGGGGGTGTATTTAGTTTAGTAAGTGCAAAACTGTCTGGGTGCATTTTTCTTCCACTGATTTTTTCGCCTTTATTTATGAAAAGTAATTTAGATTTGTAGAATGAATTTGACAAAGAATGAATTAACTTTTGTGTTATAAAAGTACACTAACATAATATGTCTGCATCAACGCTATCAACTGATATTTAATTGTATTTATAACGGTTAGTATTATGTATTACTTTTTGATTTTGTTACATTTAAAAGATATTTTTAATCTTTTGTTGTAAATTATGCAAATTATAAATTAATAAAATTTTAATTTTTTATTTAAAAAAAATAGTTTTGGAAACATGGCTGACTTTGTAGAAAAATGCAAAAAATGGACTGTCTACTTAAAAAATATGCAACTAGAAAGCATTATTACTGATTTAATGGTATTATTTTTTATATCAATTTTAATATCCATTGTACTACATTAATTTCATTTTTATTTTTAGAATTTAAATATAAAACATGATGATGAAACTAATAAACACCTCTTTAAGTTACTTCTACATTTATCACATTCGGCGGATCAATGTTACAGAATAAACTTATCCAAAGAAGTTCAGATATTTACAATTGCAAAAGAGATATGTGAAAATTTAATCTCCAT
>UCOM01002978.1:0-21236 GCA_900474385.1 Ormyrus pomaceus | reverse complement strand
CTTAAAATACAGTTATAACCGTTTTTTCGAACAACTCCAAAAATTACTATCACAATGCTTCCTCTAGGAGGAAGCAAAAAAAAGATTGCCAAAAAGTCACGATCGAGAATCACGTTTGTTCTGCATCACCTCACGAGTCGCTATGTTGTCAAATTTTTGCACTCGCGGACGGCACAATTTAAGGAGACTAATATTTTTAATAATTTTTTTTTTAATGTCTTAGTCATTGTCGGGTTTTCTTAATTAAAAATACTTGACAATGAACGCAAAACATTGTTAACCTATCTACATAATTTATTTAACATATTATTGACTGCTCCTCATATGGCGCCTTCATGATACGGCCCGCAAACGCCGAAGCCACCTTAACTGACTAAAAGAAAGTGAGAATATTACCTGTTAAGGTTGCCAAATTTTTTGTATATGTCATATTTTATTTGTAAGAGTCGAGAAGCACGTATTTGATGACTGTGGAACGTAACTGAGGAATAATAGTAATATGTAATAGTAAGTAGCATATAAGTTAATGTAAATTGTCAAAAAGAAAATGTTTCGATAAAAAATTAATATTTGAAATTACATAAATCAAATATATTTAGTTCCATGCAAAGCCTTTGTAGTACGAAATACCTCTAAAATATAATATTCATCTTTCCTATTCCACAAATGGAAAAATGTTATTGCCATCAGCAACTCATGCAATTTTCGTATCATTAGCCATCGGGGGTTACAGGCCCCTAAAAGTACCGAAAAGGTGGTTATCCTTTGAAAAATCGAGTGGCACATTTGCAATTTTGATAGTCGGCCGCTGCTATAACGATCATACTGCGCTGCAGAGTCGTTTTCTCTCTTTGCGGCTCCGTTATGCTCCAACACTTCTAAAGGGACTCTTTTCGGTACTAATGAGCCGCACTTGCAGCTCCGTCGCTGTGCGTCTTTATATTACGAGCGCTGCTCTCGCTTCTTTTTGCGGCTTTGAGTTCTACGCTAGGATTTTTTGAGAGAGCAGCATTGTTCGCCGCATCACTAATATGAGTTTGTTTTTTGCGACGCTTTTATTTAAGGGATGGGTTTAATAAGTGAGGCAATGTGTGTGGATGGTAAATGTTTGAGATAAATTTTTAAGATTTTATTTTGTTCATGCGTTTTTGGAAAATGATTTATGGTTCTTAAAGATAAAGGATTTTTTATTTTGCTTAATATTTTTAGATCGTGTATACTAGTACTTACCTTGGGTATGCAATATATCATCTTTTTCAAACATCTATTAAAATGTTAAGAAAGGTATAAGAAAACTTATAAATCGAATTTTATTTCTTTTATTTTTAAAATTCGTATATTAACATTTAGAAAAACAAACTACGTGTGTAAATCAGTACATCAAAACAATTCAATACTTTAAAAACAATTTTATTGTAAAAGCACAATTACATCCGTTATGAATACATTCACAAAAAGCAAAATCCACAAAACATTTTTATATTTTTGTTAAATTCAGATTCATGTGCTCCTTTTTTGTATTACCATTTTGTCTTTTCTTCGAAGAAAAAGAATTTTATAAAACAATAAAATTAACTAAAATTTGCAGCATTTTCTCCCTATCCTCCCAAGTACATCCTTTCTAATCCATGCTCCCAGCCATCACGGCATCTTTATCTCGAGCCGTAAAACAACGTCATCCGAAGAGAGCGACTACCCTCCGTACCGCTCTGGTTCGCGTTTGCGACACTCGTCGTAATTAGCCGCTACTCCGGCTTGTTGTTAAAGGAAAGAACAGCCTCGGGCAGGTATATAATACGCCTTCCCCCCGTCGCTCTCTTCGCGAAGAAGAAGATAGCTCGCGCGCAGTTTCGCGCCGAGACGACGAGCTAAACTTCGGGCCTCGCTCTATTGCGAGAGATGAGGAATGGCTGCTGTGCCAGTCGTTTGTGCGAGCATGGCGATACTCGCCGAGTAAAGATGCCGAAGTCGTTCTCTCTCTCTCTCTCTCTCTCTCCCTCTGTCTTTGCCGCCAAGTTGCAAGATGCTGCCGAGACTTTGCCCCTCGCGACGAGATGCGAGCTTTGCACAATCGATGAGCTGACTATTCAGGGAGATGAAAGTTTAAGGCTGCAGACTTTGCTCGATTGTTTTTTTAGCTCTGCGAAAGAGCGATGTTTAGATTCTGTAGTAATACATATGAATAAAACAGATGAAATCTATTTTTTGTTTTCTATTCCAGAATAAAATTCTGTTCCGTTAGAAACATAAGTGGTTCATTATAAAAATTAATTCTACATACTTTTTTTATTCTTAAAAAAAAATTTTTTTTTACCTTTTTACATTTGCACTTTATCTTCAACAATTAAAATAAAACTTTTTACTATTAAAGTGTATCAGTTAAAAGTTGTGTAAAAATATTTAATTAAGTAGAGCAAACATAGTTTAACGAGACAGGGATCTTTGTTTGAGTAAATTTTGAATTTGAATAGATTACACGATTAAAATATGTAAATAAAGCTTAAATTTTCCAAGTGAAGTCTAACTAAAATACTTACAACTGCCTTCCACTTCCAGAAAGCAGCGGCGAGCTATCTTAAACAAATCCAGGCGACAAAACCGCGTCTTAAGCGGCATCCCCAAAAACGTCTAAAATTCCAGCTCGCTCTCGTCTCGTCGCTCGTTAGCCTCGACCATTCCGCTCTCCAAAAACAGGCGCCCCAACCCCTCGGTACTTTCGCCGAGCGCATAATTAGCCAACAGAGCAGAGCCTTACCCCCCCGGCGTCAGTCAAAGAGGCACTACAACGGCATCCCTCTCTCTCTCTCTCTCTCTCTCTCTCACCCCCGTTTCTTAAGACTCAGCCAAAGAAGAGGCTGCCTGAGAAGCGCCCGAGGCGGAGCCTTCCTCTCTTTGAGCGGCTCTCTTTGAGCCGCTTCTTCAGCGAGCGCCGCAGTCAGCTCTTACGCGCCGTGGGCGGCTTTATTCTCTCCGTCAGCGAGTCGAGAACTCTCTCTCTCTCTCTCTAGCTCTATTTTTGTTGCATTCAAAGAGATAAGAGCGGAAGGAGGCTCCCGCCTGACGAGCTCGATTTTCTAGCCAGCGAGGCAGGTGAGACGGGTGAGACTTTGTTGGGAGGCGCTGTTTTGTGAGAGGTTATTTTCGAGGAGATTGGGGATGATGGAGGAGGAGTTTCACGAGGTTGGATTTCTCGGAGGGTTATTTTTAGACGTAGTTTGCTACGTTGCGAATGAAAATAACGGTTGAGGTGACACATTAAGTTAGGTATTAGTAAATTTATTTAATGTCGTTTATCAATTGCTTGTATAAGTGCGATAGACTATTTACACTGTGAAATAAAATGTTATCACAAACATATAAATGTAGATATTATATTCTAATATATATTTATAGAATATTTATATTTTTATATAGAGGCGTTCAATATTAAATGATCAAAAGAGTCTTTGAGGTGACGAAGGAGTAGTATAGCACGGCATAAACAGGATATTAGAATATTTTCCGAGATTAGATTCAACGAGCATCCAAAAGATATTATATGTATTTAAAAAAGTTCTTAAGTAAAACTTGCATACAAATTTTTTCAAAAAATTTCCTACTACTTTCCCTTCTCTTTCTAATCACCATAAAAAGGAATGCAACCAATATCTGCCATAAACCAACTTTTCATTCCCAAGACACCCGGGCCCCGTTAAAAATCCATCTTCCTCTTCACTCCCAACATATATCTTCCCCTTTTTTCAGATACGACATCAAATTCCCGTCTGAAATTTCCCAGGCCTTAGCCCCCTCCCCCGTGCATCTTGAGCTCGACCAGCAGCAGCAGCAGCAGCAGCGGCAGCGGCGGCGGCTCCTGACCCGAGCTTCTCGAAGCGAAGAGAGCGGCTGCGGAAAAGCAAAGGAAAGCAGCGTCGGCGGCGGCGGCGGCGGGTAGCGAGCGGTGGGGGGGTAGGATGTAAGACGCGCGAGTAGTAAGGGGGCGTGGCCCCCTCGGCATTGATCCAGGGCTGCTGCCTCTCCCGCCCCTCCGGCGGGGGGCTCGCCTTAAAAGTACGCCGCCACCCCCCGCGCCAAGGGTTGGAAGCTGGGCCACGACCCCCGGCGCGAGCGCGAGAGCCTGTAAGAAAGCGCCGAGAAATGAATATTCATAAGCCGCCGTCCGCCCACGCCGACCTGTGCCTCCGTGTGTGGGCGTATGTGTGTACGCGTGGGTGTGTGTGTGTGTCAGGCTTGGGTCGGGAAGTTCGAGGGGGGGTGGGAGTCGTCGTCGTTTTCGTAATTTCGAAGGCGAGCCGAGGCAAGCAGCGCCTCTGCCTTCGAAGAAGCTGTACATGTGTATAGGGGGACCGGAGGGGCAAAAATCGTCGCCGCGCCCGAGCCTTTGGAATACTGAAAAGCCGGGACGGCCTGACTTGCTAATGCCGGAGATGAAACTGCCGCCTGCGGGAAGAAACGATGATTTTCCCATTTTTTTTATCGGGCCGTTATATTTGACTACTGTTTTTTCTAGATATTTATTTTCTTAGAGTAAACAATACTAAAAAGTAGATTTAGCTTTAACAGTTCTTTTACTTTTTGAGTAAATTCCTGTTCCATGATAATGTACTATTAATTTTTTTTAAATGAGATACTTTGTCTGTAGCAGTGATATTTAATCTCTTATTTGGTCATTTTTGTTAAAAAAACGAATTTTATTTTTTAAGTTTAGTTCTAAAGTGTCAGATCAGCACTCTTAAGAAAAGATTGCTTGTATACACGTAATACCTGTTTTCGCGTACACAAATCAGTAGAATACATCAACGTATGACCATCCTACATCTTATATTTTTACACTTTACGCTTCTTCAACATTTCTTACACAATTTTGATGAAATCTTCGTTTTCTAAGCAGACATTCTAATTTTTATATCAAGACTTGTATACTTTTCAGAATTATCATCAAATCAGTTTTTTTTTTCAATTTAAAAATTGTTTATATAGTATAATATTATTTCGCCATTTCCAAATGCTTATTGTTCAACCAAATCTTTACCATTACATGTCCACCTTCAAAATTTTCAAAATTCCAACACTCAACCAAGATCTCGATCCTGTCAAGCTTCAAAAATCCATCAGCACCCACGTTTCCCTTCCGACAGCGGAGCCTCGCGGCCGCCCCTCACTTTTTTTTCCACCGAAACTTCCAATATTAATCTCCTTATCGAGTGCATGCTCCTTCGGTGGCTGGCATCTGGTCCACCCGTAGAACTTCTCTCTTTCACCTCTCACTTTCCGGGGGTGGCGGCTGAAACAATTAAAGCAACGCCGCGCGCGCGCTCGAGTTATCGAGGCAGCGCTTCGTTCAGTGATTATAATACGAGAGAGAGAGAGGAGCCGAAACTTTGGGCTCTGCGTCAACTTTGAAATACGCGGACTGATGACACAACGTTATAAGCCAGCGGCAGATAGAGAGAAAGAGGGTGAGCTCGAATCGAGGGTGGGAGAGAGAGAGAGAGAGAGAGATGGAATACACGACGTTTCTAGAATACACAGGGAGTTTGTTCTAACTTGCAGCGCCGACGCTAGTTCTCCTCAAACAGGCTAGATTATATTCTCCTTCATCTCCGCCGCCCGCTTCTTCCGCGCGCGCCGCGGACGACTCTGTGTGATGCCAGACTTCGTTTGTTTGTTTGCCTAATTCGGAGAGAGAGAGAGAGCGAGCTGCCTGCCTGCCATTTGCCTGATTGTGAAAAATTGCGCCGTCTTCGGGTGATCGGCCTTTCTTAGGGATCCTGGCGGCTTCGGGGCTGCTTGGCTGAGTTGCTGGAAAGAGAATATAGGCTGTTAGTTTCTTTCTTGATTTGCTGGTTGGAGTTGATTGGTTTAATGATTACGAATTGGAGCTTTTGAATTTATTAACGTATTTTAACGTTTCTATTTAAATGCAATACTGTTCTTAAAGTCGAGTATAAATTCCCGAAGTTAATTGAGATGTAAATTATTTAGACTATTACTGGCAGTAAACTGGGCATATAAAATTTAGATGCTATTTCATTAATTAATGAAGCTTCGCGAACTTAGAAAGCTGCGCGTACAATTGACTAAGAAGCCTGTGTAGCAAGAACTTTTAATGTAATTAACAACATAATGTATGGGAAATTAAATCTATTAATTTCAGAAAGTGCTCAGTTGTAAAGATAATATTTTTTATTCTAACTTGATCAACTATGCTACATATCATACTATACAACGTTACTAATTCAATACAAGAAAATGTTTCAGTTTTTACTTCTCAATCAATCGAGTCTCATTGCACTCGGCTTATTTTTTGAACTTTCAAAATTGCTAGCTATGATTATTTTACGGATCTGTATGTCTTTCCTCTAATTTCCAAACGCCATTAAGCTTTATATACGCTTTAAAAGACTCCATAAAAAAAATAAACAATCTATTCCCAACTTGATTTTCGAAGCCCTCGTACGAATTAACGCGACCCAATCTCCCCCGGCGAGAAATAGTAAAAAATCTCGAAAAAGCAGCAACCACCCTGGAATTTTTCCCCGCAGCCGCTAAACCGCTCCGCCGAGCACCTCTGCGGCAATTCCAGCTCTAAGACGTCGGATCTGGAAACGACGCCTCTTTCGCTCTCCACAGTTTAAGCGGGAAGGAGGCAAGGCGGTCGGGGGGCAAGGGGGAGTGGGGGGGAGGGGGATAACTCCGTCGTCGTCTCAAATCGTTAGACGATAGCCGCACGTCGCAGCGCGTTAAAGCTCCGGGAATGGCTCCATGCCTGATTTACGAAGCTGTTAACGTTTCCGATAAAATACAATCCCTCCGGGTTTTACGGCCGGGCCCGTCGTTCTGTTATAGTTTCGCCTCCGCGCGCGTCGACGTTTCTATCGTTCGAGAGAGGGAGAGAGAGAGAGAGAGAGAGGCTGTTGCGGAATGACGCGACTCTAAATCGCGAGAGCGGCGCTGCGACAATTCCCGAGGTGCTTAGACGTTTCGTTTTATAAAGCCGTACGTGAGCAGCGGGGTAAGAGGTGAATTGTTACCGCTGCTCGACGAAGAGCTGTAAATTTCGGAGGGATTTCCCTGCGATTGATGCCGGCGAATAAGAGTTTTGCGGGGCTTTCGCTCTTGGCTCCTGGATGGGCTTCGGGATTCACTTCGGGGAGTTGTGGCTATCTCGAGTTTTTCGATAAAATTGCGATTTCGCTTGAAAAATGAATCTGCTTCGAGTAAATTTATGAATCATTGGCGTAATGGTTGAGTTTTTTCAGAACTAAATTATGTTCTGAATCAGTTTTGAAAGGATTTTTGCACATTTTACAACTACTTTTACCAAGAATATTGTTTTTAGTTTTTATATACTCATTTAATCGGAAAAACAAAACCTGTTATCCTTTATAAAATGTTGAATTTCACAAAAAGATTATTCCTAATTAAAAATAAAAACAAATTCAAGTAATATAAAATAAAGTTAATTACTTTGGATATACGTTTTTATATACGTTTTTGTTTATTTTGCGAAAAAGTTTTAATAAACTTTCACTCAAATTTAAAATTCAAAAGCGCTATCTAAAATTTTGGACCGAGTTCGTTACCAGAAATTGCAGTCTAAAAAAGTTCCATTACTACTGAAAATACTATTTCCCCGTGCAGCCACGCAGCTTCCCCGCTCTCCAAAAACAAAACCTTTCGGTTCTACAGACCGCATTTCCAAAATTTATCACAATAACCGCCGCAAAAACTCTCCTCCAACCAGCTTTGAGCACCCATAAACGCAGACATTTTCTGCGAGCCACTAAAAACGAAACAAAGTCTCCCCAGCCACCGCAGAGGCACACGTACAACACCTCGTGCAGGCGACACTGCAGCTCCGAGGAGCGGAGAGCAGCGAGCGGTTTTATTTACGTCGTCGCAGGATATGAAGGCGCTGCCAGGCTGAAAAATCGCGGCCTCTTCGTCCGCGTCGCATTATAACGGCGTGCAGCTGAAATATAGCGAGCCGCGCGCACACGAGTCTACGCCGCGCGCGCGCTCAGAAGTATAAGCTTTCCTCTCGCAAATGAGGTAATATATATACAAAAGCTAATACGGCCAAAAGTTGCCAACTTGGATGAGAGTCTCTCCGCCTCTCTGCAGCTTCGTCTATTTCTCTGCGGAGCGCGCGGCGCGCTTCTCTCTCTCTCTCTCTCTCTCTCTCTCTCTCTCTCTCTCTCTCTCTCGTCTAAATATTTAAAAGGATCTCGAGGCGAGCGCCAGTCGCGGTGAGTCGAGAGGGGTATAGATGGGAGACTAGACGGGTCGGATGTGCGGAGAAAAAGCTAAACTGATGAAAGGGATTAAAGCCCCTTCAAAAAGGTCCACTACGCGGGCTCTTACCGGCCGCGGCCCAAGAATTTCATCAGACTGCAAATCCGACGAAATTTCGTTTTAAAGTTAACGCAGGAGGGAGAGAGAGTCGCTTGTTTACTCGAGCGAGCTTTTTTTTCGGATCTTCATTGGGTTACGGCTTTTCTAATGTGCTTCCGTTAGTGCGTAATGGGTATATAAGCTTTTGTTTTTGAATCCTGCTTCGGAGCGGAAGAATGGTGTTAAAAAGAATATTCATTTTTCGTAGAGATTTACATGAATAAGAATGAAAATAAAAAGGATCATTTTACTTCTGTAAGATGATAGAGTTTAGCCAAAGATTTAATTTATTGATCAATGATTATATAAAAGTTACTTCGCAGAGTAATTTCTTAGAATTTCTGACCTGTGACATTAAATTTTTTAGTTATAATTAATTGTCCGAATATTTTATTGGAATGACTTAGTAGAACAATCTCATTATCTGTATGCATAATCGAAAAATAATTTTAAATCGAACCTTTTCTTGATACCAAACAAGCAGAAAACGTTATCTTCCCCAATAAACGCGCCGCAAAACTCGGAGACCCGATTACGAAGACTCGCTCGCAGAAAACTCATCTCCTCCTCCATCGGGTGCACTTACATCCAGCGGGCTCATCGGTTCGTTAGCCAACAGGCGCGTTCGCCGCTCTCCGCGCGAAAAGTGATAATGATAAAAGCGAGAGGAGGGTGATTTACGCCCGGGCTCGAGCATGAATTGTTATATACGAGCTTAGGCAGCGGCGCGAGACTTGAGAAATCTGGAGGTAAGATAGCGCCCCATTCAATCACGAGCCGCTTCTTCGCGTCATTATTCAAAGCGCCGGGCTCTTATCCTTCGTCCTGGCCTCTCTTCTCGTCTGTCCCCCTCCCCCCTCTTCGATATTCATCAGGAAGCTGACGCAGAAAATGCGCCGACGCCGCCGTTGCCGCGCGGTGGAGCTGAGACGGCTGAATGATGGCACGCCGCAATGGCTGCCTTTAATAACCGACGAGCCCACCCACTTTTGGCCTTCCGGTGCAGTTGGGATTTCGGCTTTCGGGAAAAAAAAAATAAAGAGAGACACTTTTCAGGGGATGGGTTTTTTTGGTCATTGAGAAATTATTGTACAGCGCGTTTTACGAGATATTCTAATTGTTCGGTGTATTGTACTTGAGAAAGAATTATTTTTGGGAAAGGTTATTATTTTTTGTAGGTAGAGCCTTATACATTTCGTGTAAAGCATAGATTTTGAACCTTTTTTATTTTAAAGTATTTATTAAGTTACGTTTTTCAATTAAAAAAAACACATAAAATTACTGGAAATTGAGCACAAGAAATTTTTATCAAACATATTTACTTTATGAATTACTAAATAGTGTTAAGGATAAGATTGTTACGAATTTGTTTAAATTTTTGTAACAATTATTTGATTAAGGTAAAATTTTCTAATAATAACGTAGATATTCGAGAACGGGAAGAAATTTAAATATTCAAATTTTTAACATTATTCCGGTACTTTGAGGGAAGTGCGGCTTGGCAACGCATCAAAGAAAGTTCTATATTAAGGAATATATCAACGTCTAACGGATTTTCTTCCTCAACGACGCTTAAAGGGACTGCTTTATGACAAAAAAGAGCTTCTAGTCAAAGACGAGGCATAAAGTGCTTCATTTCAAAGGGCTGCAGTTATAAAGGTACCCTAAAGGTGAGAATAGTTGAAAGCTAGACGAATGAGTACAGAGTAAAGAGATTTTCATTTTTAAATATTATTTGAAGAGGTAAAGTTAGTTTTAAAAATTAATAAAAGTATTGCGCAGTAAAATCAAATAGTTTATTTCCTAAATAAATACCTTTGATCTGAACTCAATTTATTATTTATGATTAATTAAAAAAAAAATTATTATCGTTAAGACATATATTTGACATTATAATAACTTTCATATATCTTTTTTATTTTGATAGACTTGTTCGTTTTAAAATTATCACAGCTGTTCTTAGTTTTCATAACATTGATTTACTATTTTTGTATAAAATTTGTTTTTATCATAATAAAAAAACGCTTCCCCAATACACCGTAATAGTTAGGCCATACTGTTTTTATTCTCCACTCATCCCAATTCCTTCGCTTCACTTTCTGAAAACCTGAAAAAGAGCGAAAAACCCTCTGCCTAGCAAACGCCCTCGAAATATAAGAAAAGCCATAAACTCGGTCGCCTCCGCGGTCCTCGAAACCGAGGGGAGGTATAAGCTTGGTTCGCGCTCGCATCGAAGGGGCTTTCGCAGTCGGACGCAGCCCCGCTTACACCACGCACACAGACACACACACTCTCTCGAGGACCGGTCGGAGGATCGCTCGAGAGGGGCTCGAGGCATTATCTCGTTAGAAAATACGACGTCCCGGCGAAATTTCGGGCTTCGCGCTTTCTCCCCCTTCGCGGGGCGAGCGTCGGAGAGAGAGAGAGAGAGAGAGAGAGAAAAGGCGAGCGCGGGGGATACTTATGACATCCAGCGTGTGCGTGTACTTTCTTGCTGTGTGCGCGCGAGCGAGTGCTTGGCTTTTGTCTCCGGCATTGATTTCTGCGGGGCCAACTTCGTTGCCGGCGTCGTTAAATTATAATCGCGAAACAGCCGCGGCGTCCTGAAGTTGCGGACAAAGCCGCCGGGGGGAGAGGGGAGGAGAGGAAAGTTGAGCGAGGCGAAAGAATGAAGAGAGAGAGAGTGGGAGGAGGGCGGAGGCAGGGTAGCACCGGATGCCTGCCAAGATGAAGGAAGAGAGAAACTTCTTGGCTTGACGCGTTTTCGGATGAGATTTTTTTCAATTCAAAAGCAAAGGCCAGGTATATTTCGGTTCGATCAACATTGCAGTTTTTCGGGGGGAAGGTTTGACGGGCTCATATGAGAGCTTGATGTTTGGAAATATTGAACCGTTTTAATACAGGTTAAAACATTTTATCAAATTCGATTGGCAATGCAAGACAAATATTACGTGTGTAAAATAATTCTTCTCATTTTTCTCAAAATAATCATCATTTTCCATGTTAAAGTCCTCGTGTCCATTTATTTATTTGTTGATTCCAGCGCTCGTCCGGCAGACTTTTTAACAAAGCCGGCATAAAAACGACAAGCTGGGACAAGTCGCATTACACGAACTGTCTAGACTTATTAAAATTGTAATTATTCCTTCATAATAAAATGCGTCTATCGATCCAGAACGACAATGGGCGCGCGAGCGGAAATTAAAATAATTTTTGTTCCACAATGCGTCCGCTTCCACGGTTCTATTACGGACTGTCCTCCCTTTCGCTCCGCTTGTCGATATACTGCAACTTTTTCGATAAATTAAAACGATTGAACGGCCGCCGCAAAAACCCGCCGACGCCGCTGTAAAAATAGTCCAGGCTTATGTACTTGTGCACTTCGCGAGCCTCGTATAAACATCGAGAGCGTTGTTAGTTCGCGAAAATTGCTTATGGATATTCGAATATCCGCTCGTCGATGGTTCAAATGATTTTTTTTTAATACCGTTTGGCTGATGATGATGAAATTTCTATTGAAGTAGTTTATGTGTCGAATCAAAACGACAACAGATATTTTTCTAAAAAATAATTCTGAATAAATCTGCTAGTATCAAATCGGATTTACAAATCAAGCCGTATTAAAATTTTTTAAAATTCCTTACTAAATTTTACAAAAAGCTTTCTATTTACGCCCCAATAACCCAAAACCCCAAAGCATCCAAAGTCCTTAAGTAAAAGCATCTCATTACCCGGCAAAATTTCCAAAATCACCGCCTCGAACCCGACAGCGCCTAAATAGCGCCTCTCTCTCAGGCGGCGCAATCGACGTCCCGGGTAAAAAGGCCTCGCGCGCGTCTCGTGTGCGCGCCGCGCGGAGGAAGCTGCGGAGGCTGCAGCGAAGATGGAAAAGGAGACGCGAAACTTTGCCTCGATTCCTTCGCCAGGTGGCAAGATTCCCGGAGAGCGAGAGAGAGAGAGAGAGGCTCGTTATTCGAAGTTCTCCGAGACGAGGCGCCGCGCCGTCTCTCTCCTCGAACGAGTTCCTTCGCGCGCACGCTAATCGATATACTTCGCGCTGATGAGTTTTATGTCAGTTCGAGCGCGACGGGCTGCGCCGAGTCGTGATGCCGAGAGGCAAGGCTGACGGGACTGCGCGAGGCATTCCTTGATCTTTGAGCCGAGGCAGATTGGAATTTCAGACGTTTGGCGTTTTTTTTTTATTAGGTATTTACTTTTTGGACGATTTGCAGTCAAGCTTAAATTAGTAATTATATTTACGTATTATTGAACTTATATAGTAGATAAATTACTGTAGATTACTTCTATTCTAATGAATAAAAAGAGTAATTATTATTCAAATAAAATTAAATATCCCGAAATGGAGATAAAGAAGCAAACAAATTCTTAGGAATTACGAATCAGATTACTCCTTCAGCCCTATCTTCAATCTAAATACGCTAATAATAAGAACGATTTTCCCAACAAATAAACCAGAGCGCGCATAAAACTCGAAAAGTATAAATAGTATTCCTATCCTCTGTGCAAGCGGAGGCGAACAATGCCTCGCGGGACAATAAATAATGCGAGAGAGAAAGAGAGAGAGCGGAAACACTGCTTAATTAACTTGAATGCAGCGTTAAAAAAGGCTTCATCCACAAAAGCCGATTACCCGGCCTCCGCGTTCCGCGGCCACTCGCTTATTATGCAGCGACGTTGCAGAACGGCTTATCCCCCTGTTACGCGCAAGAAGGGTAATCTTTTTCGGGGAAAATTCAGGCGGCCGGCCCACCCGAGCGAAATCAACGCGCGATTCAGACTCTCAAAGACGCGCCGGATTCCAAAGGCGAAAAGTAGTACACTATTTTGAATGAGGGAACGTTACAATGATACGGCTCTCCGTGTGCCTGAAAAGGAGGAGCCGCGCTTTGTGCGGCTTATGCAAGAGGAATAAATTTTGAGGGAGCGGAATTTTGCGCGGGACATTTTCGTGTAAAGCCTTTCTTTCGAGGAGCCTTCTCGGATTGGTGCTGAAAGTAGCACTGACAAAAGGGTTCCTCTCCTTACGAGAAAAGTTCTCTCAATATTTAAGTCAGCGGAATTTCTATTTATAAGAAAAGGATTCTGCTCCTCTCAAATGGATTTTTATTTAATTCGAGTAACCGTCATTTGGTCTAAAAATTATATTTATTCCTGACAAACAATTTATTCCTAACAATTTATTCACATTTATTGCTTTTGTTATAAATAGAAATTCCGCTGACTTAAATATTGAGAGGATTCTGCATGATCCTCTCGTATGAAGGGGAACGTTTTTTCAGTGTGTTCATTTACTTTTTTTAATATTTTTGAAATAGATCACCATAGTTCATCGAAGCTTCAGAGTCCATCATTCTTATCAAGTGAATTTTCCAAAAAAAAGCAGACTAAACCCTCATTCAGCCCGACATCACCCAGCCTCGGCGTTCTAAAAACACGCCTAGAATATCCCCGCGCGACGGCGAAGTCGTCGAAAGTCCCGAAGCCCAGCCCAGTCGCGCCTCGCGTCTCTCCCCCAGTGTTCTCGCGCCGGTCCCCCCCGAAGACGTCGGAAAACGGGGGAGCGAATCTTTGCCTCGCGCTTTTCTCTCTCGTCTCCTTCGCTCCTCCTCGGCGGTGGGGTCTCGCTCTCTCTCTCGCGCGCGCGCGCGCCTTGAATAAATGAAAGTTCGCGGCAGTCTCGCAGGCGGTGCCGCGCGCCGTATAAATTCTCTCGCTTCGTAATTTCAAACTCAAACATCGCTCTCTCTCGCGCGCGCGAACCGGCGGGGGGCTGGCTGCTTTCGTTTGTCGTCGCCCGATTTCTCCCGGCGACGACGACGACGACGACGACGGCAGGAGAGAGAGAGAGAGACGCGTTAGGCGAGCACACGCGGAATTAATGCGGGATGGAATTTATGCGAGAGGCCCGCCTTGAGAAAGAGTCGAGAAGAGTCGGGAGAGCGAGAAATTAGGCGCGAGGAAGCAGCGGCTTTGCGAGGGTGGAAGAGAGTCGGCCGAAGGGTGGCTGACGTTGGGGAAGGGACGGTTATTGCTGGAGATGGAGGATTTCTGCTTTTTCAATGTCTTATTCGGAACAGGATGCAGGAACTTTAGTCTGTTATTAATTTATCGAATGACCGAAAATGTTCTTGTACAAAATTGAAGCTGCCAGTTATCAATGAAATTTGTTTTAGAAATTCCGTAGATTATTTATAATACATCCTTAATATCGACAGCGGATCTTCCAGTTATAGTGGTTTTTCTCCGATTCAGTTGATCTGAATCTTGAATGAAATTGCAATCACTGACGATCGCCAATAAGATAATTTTACCGCTCCACCTCCATTCTTCTACGTAAAATTTACCCATTTTTGATCAATAATTTAAATTCCCATCCTCTTCGTTTTACCCGCTCCAAGAATCCCACATTACCTCGCCGCCTGGCATCATAATCCCCAAAACAAAGCAGAAGTCAATCTAACTTTACGAGCTCCGCAACTATTTTCATAAATCCAACTTCTTCTCCGCCGCGGCCTCCGAGACCCGAGCCATTTTGCCACACACTATCTTTTCCTCCCTCCCCTCGTCTCGGGGCAGTAGGAACCGCTCTCGGCGCGGCGATAAACCGGCACTGCGTGCCCTCCGCCGCCGCAGAGCCCAAGGAGAGCGACCCGCGCCGAGATTTCGGGGCGAGCAGCCCGGCCTCTGCCTCGCTTTACAATGCCGCCCGCGCGATAATTATCGGCAGCAGTGTACCGACCTCTCTCTCTCTCTCTCTCTCTCTCTCTCTCTCGCATTAATTACAAGACGCGCGGCGCGGCGCGCGGGAAAAGGCTCCTTCGGCGAGCTCCCGGCTGCACCGAGGCTTTTCGCGCGTTCTTACTGCGCAGAGAGAAGGGAGGCCTTCTTATTGTTTCAGCCCGGGCGACTGCGCAGCTCTTTCTCCACTTTCCCGGGGCGCCGGGAGACGGGGGGGTTAGAGGGAGGAGGCGATGGCGCAGTTCTCTCTCTCTCTCTCTCTCTCTCTCTCTCTCTCTCTCTCTCTCTGTGCTTAGAATTTTAATGGACCGGCTTAGAAATTGTTGGCGGAATTAGATTTTAGAACGAGATTAGGCGGGCTGCCTGCCTTGCCTGCCTGCCTCGAGTTCCTCCCTCCGAGTCTCGACTTAAAATTACGCCATGCCGCGAATTTATGCCGTTCCTTGCCAGGCACCGCCGGAGGCGCCCGAACTAATGCGCGACCAGAGCTGCCGCCGTTGCCGCCGCCGCCGTCGTTTTTTATTCAGCAAGTTTCTCCGGCGCGGAGTAGTAGTAGTAGTAGTTGGCGAGGCTTGCGGGGAGTGGTGGGATCGAGATTTTTGACCGAGCGACGAGCGAGCTGCGAGGCTTGAATTTTGATGGAGTTTATAATTATGGCTCTTCAAAGTTGAATTAAGATGCTGAGCGCTGGTTTAGGTTAATTTTCATTTCCTGCGATTTTGCGCCGTAGCTGCTTGAGGATATTTCGAAGAGCGTAACTTTCGTTCGGGGGCTACGGTTACTAGTTTAATGCGGTATCGTAAAAGTTTGTTGCTTAATTTAGTCGGAAATCAAGATATTTTGATTCGGAATCTATATAGAGTTTGTATAAAAGCTGTTATGTAAGATTCCTTTGATGGAGATGTTTCTAATATTAACTGATTCAAGCGGACGTAGAATCGTAATAATATCATAATAGTTAGAATCGCAAGTCACCACCATCTATAATTATTCGTCTTCTTGCGAGTCGTGAATGAACTCCTTCAATTATAGAATCTCGGAATATTCTTAATATCTGAATGAAACCGATGTTTCACCCGATGTCTGGTGTCGTGATATAATATATGTCCGACTGTCTATTCGAGTCTTAACAATTGAATTCATCTTTACTATTTTCAGCGTTTCCTGCGGCTTTAAGACTCTTTATCTTATAATACGCGACCCAGTATTAAAAGCTCAGTGTAAAACACAATTTCCCAAAACGTATAAGTAGGATATAAACGAATTGTCCTTTTCCCTTCTTATCAACCGCGCCAAATTCACTAAACAAAAGCGAGGTTCGTATAAAAAAAGAAAAAGGTCGGAAGACCGGGCCGATAATAGAGCCGGGGCAAAGCAAGTTGGGTTCGCTGGGAGCGAAGGAAGCTCGACGTCGACGAAGGACGAGCTTCCTCTCTCTCTCTCTGTCTCTCTCCCTCCCACCCTCGGCTCTTCTTTCGTCGATTTTCCCTCAGACTCCAGGCGGCGGCGTCTCCTTTATGAACCGACGGGCAAATGCAGGTTCCAGGTTGCTTCGCGTGCACAATTACCGGGCACAGGAGAGGCGAAGCTGCGGAGGAGGAGAGCGCGCCGGATAGAAGGAAAGCGCCGAGGGGATGGAATGAAATTTCGTCTTGTGCATAGAGAGAGAGAGAGAGAGAGAGAGAGAGAGAGAGAGAGAGAGGAGCAAAGTGTGCGCGCCGTTCTGCTCGACCTGGGAATTGAGTTTCGCGAGGCAGCGGGGGTGGGAGGGCGAGGTGGGAGAGAGAAAAGGCAGGTAATAGAGGAAGAGAAGCAGCAGAAGCCTCGTAGAGGCTTGTGGATGGGCTGGTGTAACGCTGTTATTGCCAATAATGGCTCTGTGCGCCGAGGCACAGAGCGAGCCCCGCGACGGCACGCGCTCTCTCCCCGACTGGGTGTGTCGGTGTATGTGCGTGTGTGTGTGCGACCGAGGAGACGCGAGCAAGCTCGTCCATGTATAGTGTATGTCGCGAACGGGACGATCGCGAAATTGATTTAGCGGCGCGGAAAAATAAGCGCCCCGAGATGCACGGCGGGATCTCGACAAAAGGCCGGCAGCGGCATTGTGGGAGGGAGCCGCGATGGAGGCTGTTAGCGGACCTTCGGTGCAGCCTTCTGGTTAAAAGTCTCGGTTATTGATGGACTGCTTGTCAAGTTATTAAATAAAGGGCTTTTTTACTTTGAGCTTCCAGCGAGCGGGAAGGGTGGTTTCAAAGGCGACATAGTAGCTTGCATTCAATTTCTTTCTCGTTTCAAATCGCGAAATTGTGCGTTTTTACAATTATCATCAGTATTCGATGCAATTTCAAATGATCATCAGTTAGAAATATCAACGCTATCTTAAACGAAATGAATTAAGCCTCTGAAAAACTACCTCGCGTACCAGAATCTCCAAGAAACTCTGCAGCGGCGCAGGGCCCCTCGGAAAATATCCGAAACTCGTTGCTCGCTCGTCGCTCGTCCCGCCTCGCACTCCGGCGCTCCTAATTCGCGAGTCGAAGCAAATCGAATGAAGCCTCGAATTAAATAGAAGCGTATCTCTCGCTCGCGTCTCTCTCTCTCTCTCTCTGTATTCCGGACTCGCCTAACGCCGCGCAAGAAGAAGAAGCGACGGCGGCGGCGGCGGCGGCGGCTCCGGGGGGGAAAGTGAGAGATAGAGGAGGCAGCGGCTGGCTGAGCTGACTCCGGGCGAGACGAGGCGAAGCGAAGCAAGGTTCCTTGTATTTAATTACCAACTCTAAGTCTCCGGGACCGGGAACGAGGAAATTCTCTCTCTCTCTCTCTCTCCCCGAGCGAGAGAGAGAGCTCGCTCTCTCGGTGTTCTTCTTCTTCGCGGGGGCGCCGACGCCATCCGCAGCCTTCTGCAACAGTCGCCGAGCCAGGAGAGCCTTTCACCCGCACCCTCTGTCCTTCTGACTAGTCGGAACGAAAGCTGCTCCTCGCGGATCTCTGCGACGCTCGGGCACAGGATGCGAGTGGATTTCGAGGCAGGGGGGACTGGAGCTGCCTGGGCTGAGAGGGAGTAGGCTGAAAAATCGAGTTTCACCTTTTTCGAACGAGTCTGCGTTTTATGGAAGAGAGTTGAATTTTTTTTTTTCATGAAATAGTTTCATGATGAAAAATATGTTTCGGAATGAATTGTAAACTAATAAAAGATATATAATTGTTACAATTTTTGATAGTTTTACTGATTTTTTTGTTATTTATTGATATTATTCTATTATAAAATCTATAAAATAAATGCTGTAATCAAAGGAACCTTTGTCTCTTTTACTTTCAAGTAAACCGACTACAATCCACCTAAAGAACATCAGAGCGAGTCCAGTCAATAAAAGCTTCAGCCCGCCATCTGCGCATATAAATAAGTCTAGCAAAATTGTATCTGCCGATGAAAGGCCTCGCTTTATACACAATCGCATCGGGCACTTCCGCGTAATACCAGTTTGCCCGATCAACAGCCGCTCGCGACTGACCACTCGGGCCAAACAGGCCTGACCAGTACGACCGGTCCGATCGCTCTTCTTCCCAACCCCCTCGCGCGACTATCTAACCCAACGGAAGCGCGCCCTTACGCTTCCCTCGGCTTTTTAATGAAAACTCGCTCGAAAAACCAGCTTTCTCTCTCTGTCGACCGATCGCGGCGGCGGCGGCCTCCCGGAATGCGTCTCTAATCGCCCCCGGGCCGTTCTCGCGGACCGCCGAGGCTCGCGAAGAATCCGGTTTCAAAATTCGGCCGGAAGACCGCAGCCGGGTGTGTGCAGTGTGCAGTAGTATCTCCGATAAAAGCCTCCTGCTCCTTGCCGCTCCTCCGAGTTGTTTAGTTTTCCGCCATATTTGCTCGGCGGATAAGGGGAAGGGGTCGAGTAGCTGCCTAGCAGAAAGAGAAATAGAGAAGCTAAGGTCTCGTCCTCTCCGCGTCCGTATGTGTGTGTGTGTGCGTAAATCGACGCGAGGGGGGGGGAGTCGGCTTGTCCCCGAGAGCAGGGGATCTTTCCTGCGGGAGAGATAGCGGCGCGCGGCCCGGGTAAAGCGAGGGTGGGACCAGCCGGCGCAGAAAGAGGAGGCGAAGGAGAAGGCTCCGACGACTTTACTTACTTACAGCCCCACCCCTGCGCCTCTCTCTCTCTCTCTCGCGCTCCACCCCGCCTCCGCTCTCGGAGCGGTGGCGGCGGCGCGCGCGCCCCGACGACTAAAAGGCGCCCGTAACGATTTTCTGCTCCTTCGAAGGAATATGAAAGGCGATATACCTGGACGCCCGCTGGGGGGGTGCCGGGACATATTTGACGCGCGCGCGGGATGGTTGGAGGAGAGTGAGAGAGAGAGAGAGGAGATGCGCGCGGGGTGGGTGCGGGATTTGCAGGGATGAAAGGCGCCCTCGAAGCCTTCTTCGGGGCGACGTGTGCGACTACACGAGTTTAGGCCGGGCAGCAGGGTCTTTTCGAGGCGGTTTCGACTTACGCGGCCCTCGACGGAGAGAGCGAAGGCTCTCTCGCTTTTTGCTGAGTTGACACTGCCTTTGTCAACACTGCCGCTGAGAAGAGGGCCGTCAAATTACTTTCTTCTTGTGCAAATGCGAGAGAAGCCTTCTGGAGCGGGAGAATGCGGAGGGAAAAGTGCCTTCTTAAATGTTGAGTCTCGGTTTAAAAAGTGCTTCAAATGCTGTTAGATTTTTTAAATGTTCTCGATGCTGGTTCACGTAGATTAGAATACGATGCTTTTGGAAGAAATAAAGATTCTGTAAAAATATTGTACTTTATGTTTATTGGACTCTATTCATTTCTATACACACTTTTTAAGAAAAAATGTTTAATAAACGATTGATTTATCTACTATTTTTGCTAAAATGAAGCTAAAATGAAACTCTACATTTTATTTCGAATGATAGCGTCAAGTGAAAGAAAATATTCAAACCTCTGCGACTATCCGAGACAGCCGCACTCAAGTATATACAAAGCAAAACCCTTAACAAATACAAAATAATGATAAATTACATTTACATAGAATAACTGGTTTTCGAAAAACAAGAATGATATCAACATCTTTGCCGTAAGTGGTATTTCCGTTTAGCTGAAAGGATGCATAAGAATTTGGTGGAAAAGTAAACTTTTATGCAAATGATCATTCCATTTCCTCTCATTTTCCAGTTACCGACCAGAAGTTAAGCCGCAAAAAGGCAAACTTTAGGAAAAAAAAACAGCCTTTATCTTAATACGACCTTCGAAATACTCGGCGTAAAACTCGAGTATCACCAAAGAGGGCACCGAGGGCTCGCCGGAAAAGCATAATACCCCAAATAAACCCAAGAAATAATCTTGCCCGCTACTCGCAGAAGCACCGACGGAACTTCTCTCTCCCTTCCCCGTTTCCCGGCCAAGATAAACTCGTAAAAAGCCGCCGCAAGCCAGCTTACTTTCTGCTCCCACCCCTTCGCTCGTCCACCCCCTTCCACCCCGGCTCACTCCGCCCCCGTCGAGAGCCGAGAGCCAACTCGCAAGTTTCTTTCCGCGAAACCCCCCACCAGTGGCGAACTAGTAGGCCAGCCTCCCCCCGAAAACTTTGAGCCCGCTATAAATAATCCTTAATTCACCCCCTTCCCCCACCCCGCGCGCCGCCGGCAGCGCCTGACGTTAGAAAATCAAGTGAGGCGGAACGAACGCCCGGCCGAACTTGTGCGGGTAAAAGTGAGTAAGAGCCCGATCTTAAGAGCGCGAGTTTGCAGCGAGCACACACAAGAAAGAGGAGAGAGAGAGCGAGCCCGCAGCGAGAGAGAGAGGGATACGGGAGTTGCGAGGGAGAGCGAGAGAGAGAGAGAGAGAGTCAAGGGGGGTACACGGCGGGCAGGAAATTTCTAGAAACTTCAGGTTTAGCAATTAACGTCAGAAATTAACGACGCCCGCCTGCCTCGGAGCGCGGAGCTACGTACGGCAAAGCGCGCGGAGAAATTAGTCTCGGAAATTCTCGTAAAATTTCTCTCGCTCTCTTGCCGTGTGCTGTATAGGCAGCGGCAGTTACCCCCCCCCCCCCCCCCCCCCCCCCCCCCC
>UCOM01002977.1:0-21277 GCA_900474385.1 Ormyrus pomaceus | reverse complement strand
TTTTACTTTTCAAAAATATTAACTTTTACATTAGCTCTAATGGGTGAACCATAATGTTAGTATTTATAATGGTTATACCATCTCGAAAACCCATAACATTCGTAAGAAAAACGTACAAAGTTATAGTTCGTTACTTGTAGATTCGAATTAAAAAAAAAAAATAATAGTTACCAATGAAATATAAAAGAAAACTTAATTCATAATATGGAAAAAAAAGTTTGCCGAAAAGTCACGACCGAGAATTACGTCTGCGCATGCGTGGACATTAAATTTTAACCAAAAAAATTCTATGTTGTCAAATGTTTGCACTCACTGACGGAGCAATTTAGGGAGACTAAGATTTTTAATAATTTTTTTTTTAATGTCTCAGTCATTGTCGGGTTTTCTTAATTAAAAATACGTAACAATGAACGCAATTAAGCATTGTTAACCTATCTACATCATTTTTTAAACACTTATTCAGTGCCCCTCACAGGGCTCCTTCATGATACGGCCCGCAACGCCGGAGCCACCTTAAAATACTTGAAGCATCAGTCGAGACAGATCGAAATAAAAAAAGTAAAAGCATTTATCGCTGCAGCAAGTGGCGGAAAAGTTTTCCAGTAAGAACGACCTCCTCTATAAACGATGACGTAGTAGCTCGATCGTGACATCCTCGGAATATGAAATACCGACGCTTTCGGGAGGGAGCCTCCTCCTTCGACTTCGACGGAACGAACGACCCCCGGTAAAAGTCGCCGTGAGGCGGCAGTCTGTCTGAAGACGCCTCGACTCGCCGGACCAGACTTTAACTGAACTTGATTTTGACAAGCGATTGCTTGGAGAGAAGTTTCAGCGATTTTGCCCGGTGGGGTTGATTTTATTGATTTTGTGCTGTTTTTGTGCTATCGTAATCACGTGCTGTTTTCGAAAGAATGTGCTGTCAAACGTGGGCTAAAAGAGCTGTTTTCAATTGCTAAAAGAATGTATTGAATATCCAGTGCTCTATTCGTTATAATGTTCTTTTTGTACTGTATTGAAGAGTGAAATTATTTTGTCTTAATTTAATTAGGATTCAATGAACATTTCACTTCTCTAAATGTTTTAGCATTGCTTAATATTAAATTCAAATAAACTATAAAAATAGGTATAAATTGAAGTATAACAATCCCGATTATTTAGAAAGTTTAAAAAATTTATACTTAACAATACATTTTGTGTATAGTATTAAATTGTTTTAAAATGTTTGTTTTCTCCAAATGTTTGTGTATTAAAAATTTTTTTAAATTTTCCTTTTCATTATGCTATTATTAAAAATGTTTCCAACATAATTACGTATCGTTCATTTTGACGATACTTGCTGTTGTGTAATTAAAAAGCCATTTTAAGAAAACATTTTTGTAGCTTGAAAAGCGACTTTTAATTTAGAAGACGGAAGATAAGCTTGAAGCACTTAACTAATTAAAAGATTGAATTTTCAGTTTTTCAATAAAGAAAAGTACATTGGAGCAGAAAATCGGATCGCGGTGACTCGAGGAGGAAGAAATCACCGCGAGCAGAATGGATATCCAGAATTTGTTCACGTCAGCGGCGAGTTCGGCAACCGGAAGTCTGTCCTGGTTTTTTCCGACCCTGGCCGCAGCCATCGTCTACTTCCAGTACGAGGTTATGGATCCCGAATCCCGACCTATCGACGTGCCGTCCGAACTGTTATTGCCGTCTTACGATTTTATAGTGGTGGGGGCGGGTTCGGCAGGTTGGTAATAATGCAGTTTATTCTATTTTCATGAACCGCGAAGTGAGCTTTTTTGAGAGATCACCTTCAATATTCAGTGGAGAGATTCCTTTCGGTTGATGGCTTTTTTAACTATCTTTTTCAGTCGCAAAGTATTTCTGCCTCTGCAATATGGTATAATAATTTTTTGTTCCATAAAACACATACGTTACGGAAATTTTTAGTACTTACACAAAATAGGCATGTCATCGACACTTTAACGTTAATGCCTTTTAGTTATAATCAAATAGCCTGATAATATTAATAGAAGGTTTTTATTCAAGGTATGCTTTAGTGCTTGAAAAAAAATGGCTTCGCGGATAAAAGTACATGCTTCAATTTAGTACATTTTTTTTATTAAAAAGTTTAAATTTCAGAGTTTTATCAGGAAAAGGTACTTATTAATTAAATAACAAAGCGTTTCGATTTATTAAAGATCAGATTTAAAGGAATATATTGCGCAGAAAATCTGCTGAAAATAACTGTATTGGAGTACTTTAATAAGAAACGAATTCGATTTGATTTGCAGGAGCGGTAGTAGCCAGTCGACTGAGCGAGGTGGAAAATTGGAACGTTCTTCTTTTAGAGGCTGGGGGCGATGAAACTGAAATTTCTGACGTGCCGCTTCTCGCGGGATACTTACAACTCAGTAAACTGGACTGGATGTACAAAACCGAGCCGCAAGGTGACTCTTGCCTAGGTAAGCGATTTCCCCGCAAATCTTTTCTTTCCAATCATAAAGAGATCAGCTCAAAGAGATGAAAATTACTACAACAGATGGAATTTCTGAAGGAAATAGAGAGCGTTTTAAAACTTATTTAAAAGATAGATGTAGAAATTTGAAAGATAGCTATAGATAATGAATTAATAGCTATGGAGAACGCCCGCTGCAACTGGCCCCGGGGCAAAGTAATCGGCGGCAGCTCGGTCCTGAACTACATGCTGTACCTCCGAGGCAACAAGCGGGACTACGACATCTGGGAGGAGCAAGGCAACACTGGCTGGGGCTCGGCCGAAGTACTCAAGTACTTCAAGAAGTCCGAGGACAACCAGAACCCGTACCTGGCCCGGACGCCGTACCACGGCACCGGTGGCTACCTCACCGTCCAGGAGGCCCCCTGGCACACGCCGCTGGCCACTGCCTTCGTCAAGGCCGGCCAGCAGATGGGATACGAGAACAGGGATATCAACGGCGAGCACCAGACCGGATTCATGATCGCCCAAGGCACCATTCGCAGAGGCAGCAGGTGCTCCACGTCCAAGGCCTTCTTGAGGCCCGCCAGGCTCAGGAAGAATCTTCACGTTGCCATGAATTCGCACGTGACCAAGGTACGAGCGTTTGCTAATACTCAAAATCGATTGAGAAGTGCTGGGTGTCTCGCATTGAACAATGTTCGAATTTTATTTTTCAGGTGCTCATCGACCCAGCGAGCAAGCGAGCTTACGGCGTCGAGTTCATGCGCGACGAGCAGATTTACCGGATTCGCGCGAAAAAGGAAATCGTCTTGTCCGGCGGATCCATAAACTCTCCGCAGATTCTCATGCTCTCCGGCGTCGGACCTCAAGAACACCTAACGAAATTGGGTAAATTCCATCGTAATCGATAACGAAGAGAGCAACAAAATTCCCTTTCTCTAAGCAAGAACTTTGAATGTTGAATCCCCAGGCATACCGGTGATCCAGAACTTGCGCGTCGGCGAGAACCTGCAGGACCACGTTGGCGTCGGTGGCCTCACCTTCATGGTGAACAAGGAAGTCTCGATGGTGGAGAACCGGCTGCACAGCGTGAACGCCGTCCTCCAATACGCGGTCTTCGGCACCGGTCCCCTGACCGTCCTAGGCGGCGTCGAGGGTCTGGCCTTCGTCAACACCAAGTACGCGAACGCGAGCGCCGACTTCCCGGACATCGAGCTGCACTTCGTCTCGGGATCCACCAACTCGGACGGCGGACGGCAGATCCGCAAGATCCACGGGCTGACGAAGCGCTTCTACGACGCCGTCTTCGGCGGCATCAACAACAAGGACGTCTGGAGCGCGTTGCCCATGCTGCTCAGGCCCAAGAGCAAGGGCCTCATTAAGCTCCGCAGCAAGAATCCCTTCGACCATCCGCTCATCTACCCGAACTACTTCAAGGACCCGCACGACATGGCCGTGCTGGTCGAGGGGGTCAAGATCGCGGTCGCGCTCAGCAGAACCGCTGCCTTCCGGCAGTTCGGCAGCGAGCTCAACCCCACGCCGTTCCCGGGCTGCGCCCACCTCGGCCTCTACTCCGACCCCTACTGGGAGTGCATGATCAGACACTACTCCGCGACCGTCTACCACCCCGTCGGCACCTGCAAGATGGGACCGTACTGGGACCCCGAGGCCGTCGTCGACCCCCAGCTCAAGGTCTACGGGGTCTCGGGCCTGAGGGTCATCGACGCCTCCATCATGCCCAACCACATCAGCGGGAACACGAACGCGCCCGCGATCATGGTCGGGGAGAAGGGGGCCGACATGATCAAAGAGTTCTGGCTCAAGAAGAGGAATCTGGGCTAGGAGACTCGAGTCCTAAGCTTTTCAAAGCGAAGCCGACGACCATGTTGACCTACTTGTTGAGCACTCAAAGTATTGATTCGCCGACTGTAATGTTGACGAGATCGAGAGAATAACTTCATTTTTTTACTTCACACCAAGAAAAAATCAATTGGCATTTTGCTATTTTTAAGTCCTCTTAAATCGATCGAGCTAAATTAGCTTGCATTAATCTGAGAGAATCTTCGATCAAATTATTTCAATATTGTACATAGCTTTGTGAGAGTATTGCGTGAGTGTTTATTTATAAGTTTTCTCATGAGTAGTAATTGTATGCTTGTTTTTAGAGTAGCAATGCCAATTTCATATATGATGATAGTTTTAACAAAGTTATGAAATGTTATCTTATTTATATGTTAAGTACGTTAAAATGAAAATTCAAAGATATTTTAAACGTTTAATTAAACTTGTATTGATACTTAATTTTATCAGTATTAATAACTGTTATTTTAACGCAATATAACATTTTAATGTAATCAAAAATGTTCGTTTCTGATATTTCATAAAATCACAGAATCAATGTCGAAAATGCGTCAGTTTGTAAAAGTTCCAATGATGTCTGCAGCCATGACAATGTGATAGAGCAATGAAAAAAGCTATAAATTATTTAAGCATCCTCTCTACGACTCTTCGTTTACGCAAACTGAAGCCAGAAATAAGTCTTGATCATTTTTTTGGCGCGACGTTGTTAAAGAAATAAAAGTAGGTCAAAAACGTTCTACTGAAGAACGACAATGTATATATTTGCTAATAATGTCATTCATCGTGTTGAGAAAAAACTACAAAACGTCCTATCAGACTTTAGGAGGAAGAATGCGACATCGCATCGAAATGCAAGAATTTCGTATTTAATTTTTAGTTGTAAATAGGTATTAAAGTCAATTTATCAAGGTGGCGTAATTCAATGAATCCAGAATGACAGCCGAAAGACTTTGCGAAAATAATCGAGAAAAATGCACCAATGTCCTCAGTTATAATTGTAAATGAATTTTTTTTTTTGTAAATAAAGCATTTGTTTCTAAATAATTTATTGTGAGTTTTTCGTGAAACAGAAGAGGGAATGCGTTCACTACCGGTTTGCACGAGGATTTCCTGCTCGTATTGATTTCCTAACTACGCAGACGCTTGAGGGACTTAGTCGTACGTTTCCGAATAGCAAGAAACTGCAGATTTTGTTGATTGTTTATGTTGTTGTTAGTTTGTTTAATACTTAAACTTGCTGCTCTTGACAATCGTTTCAAGACACTTTCATTAAATATTTTTCCGGAAAACGTTTACTCGATCCATTACAGAATTGAAACTAAATTACGACAAATATTAGTAGTAAATTTTATGTACAGAAAATTAAAATTTATAATTTTGCAAAACTATGCAAACGATACTCTCGTTGAATTCAAAATGTGCAGATGAAATAAAATTAAACAAGCAACTTTACTTACTTACTTAATTTTCAAAATTTTTAACATTAAATTCGTATATTTATGATAATTTATTTATTTACTGAAAACGTATGAATTTGAAAAAAAAAAAATAATTTTGTCTTTGCGATGGTCGATATATACACCTTTCTTCATTGATTGCTACTTCCGGAACATTATGTTTTCATAACTGAGTGAACGCGAAGTATAAACAGCTGAATTCGCAATCACATTGATTTTACGTGACTCGGGTGCGACAACCGCGCGCTTCGAGCGATCGGTTCAGTTTTCTTTTCAAAGTGCGCTTCGGTTCTCGGCTAGTTTTAGGGTTTTCGCGCGAAAATAATTAAAATTATGTTTTTCCACGTACTTTGTGTGTATTGTAAACTGTTTAGTAGAAGGATCACTTAATAATTGAACTTAATAAAAAGCTAAAATTGCTTGGTGCGAGAAAAAAAATGAGAAAACTGGTTTTGCCCAACTGCAAATTTTTAAAGTGAGTTGAATCAATTATCGCACTGAAAAAGCTCTCCCACAAGCCAAGAATTTCCACAGGCATCGTTTCGTTGCCATGTCCCTGATTGGTTCCTTCTCAGCTGCGCGAATAGCTCTTTCCTACGTCCCGGAGGCAGTCTTTCTGGTATTCCTGCGCTACCTGATCCTCCTCCTCCGCCGCGACATCGTCGATCGAGAGCACCGAGTTCAGCCAATCTCTCCTTCGAAACTTCTTTCCAGCTACGACTTTATCATAATCGGTGGAGGCTCCGCCGGTTCGGTCTTGGCGAATCGCCTCTCCGAAAACGCCAACTGGACCGTCTTACTGCTGGAAGCCGGAGGAGACGAGACTCTGCTGTCCGATGTGCCGGTCATCTTTCCGACGCTGCAGCACTCGTCGCTGGACTGGCAGTATAAGACGGAGGCTTCCTTGGATTATTGCCTGGCGATGCAGGCCAATCGATGCAACTGGCCGCGGGGAAAGGTGCTCGGCGGCAGCTCCGTGCTCAACGCAATGTTATACGTGCGCGGAAACAAGCGAGACTACGATGAATGGGCGCGCCTCGGCAACGACGGCTGGGATTACAGGAATGTGCTCCCGTACTTCCTCAAGAGCGAGGATAACAGGATTAAAGAGCTGGCAGGCTCGCCGTATCACGCGAGAGGCGGACCCCTGACCGTTGAGCAATTCAGGTATTCAGTGCTTAGAAGAATCTTATTAGGGAGAATCTGCAGCAATAACTAGCTCTATCCATTCTGTCTTTGCCCAGGTACCGGAGCCCAATATCGCAGTACTTTCTGAGAGCCGGCCGTGACTTGGGCTACGAGACTGTCGACGTGAACGGGGCTCGGCAGACCGGTTTCACCTACTCGTACGGCACCTTGAGGGACGGTCTTCGCTGCAGCACGTCAAAGGCCTTTCTCAGGTCTTGCAGTAAGCGGGAAAACTTGCACATAAGCACGTACAGCCAGGTCGAGAAGATCCTCGTCGGCGTCGGGGAGAGGTCGAAAGTTGCCTACGGAGCTCGATTCCGCAGAGGCTTAAGGGAATACTCGGTGTACGCGAGCGGCGAAGTGATCCTGGCCGGCGGCGCGATCAATTCGCCTCAGCTGC
Source organism: Ormyrus pomaceus (assembly GCA_900474385.1). NCBI lineage: Eukaryota > Metazoa > Arthropoda > Insecta > Hymenoptera > Ormyridae > Ormyrus > Ormyrus pomaceus. The sequence continues at coordinate 13,923 of UCOM01002977.1, read as the reverse complement.
TGATGCTGTCGGGAATCGGGCCGAAGTACCACCTCGGAGAGATGGGAATACCGGTGGTCCAGGAGCTGCCGGGGGTTGGAGAGAATTTGCAGGATCACGTGGCCATAGGAGGACTGACCTACTTGATTGATCCGCCGGCACGAGATGACAAAGGGGAATTCTCGTTCGTCATGCCGAAAATTATGAACTTGAGAGCCATTAAGCAGTTCGCGAGGAATCGGAGTGGCCCGATGTACTTGGTACCCGAGTGTGAAGCCATGGCTTTCGTTAATTCCAAGTGAGTCCCATCTTAAATCTTCCAGTAACGATTAGCAAAGATAAACTGGCGAAATCGTCAAATTGAATGCAGGTACAACAACGCCTCGATGGACTATCCAGACGTTCAGATGTTTCTGGCTTCAGCGGGCGACAACGCGGACGGCGGTCTCTTTAGCAAACGCGGCTGCGGCCTGAAAGATGCCTTCTTTGCCGGTCTCTTCGAGAATATTCTTTACGAGAACAGCTTCGCGATAGTTCCCATGCTGCTCAGGCCTCGCAGCCGAGGATACGTGAAATTGCGGAGTGCCAATCCTAGGCAGCAGCCCGTCATCGTGCCCAATTATTTTGACGATCCGATGGATCTCGAACTTCTCGTATGTAAATTGTTATTAAATTCTGGTCAAATACTAAATTCGGACGATAAATAATGTTCAAGCGTTGCGTTTCGTGCTTGAATAAAATTTATTTTCGTTAGAGTCATTAGAGCAAATTTATGCAAGAGATCAGTGATGATTCGTGGAGGCTTATTAACTTCTTTATTTACGTAACAATGACATAAGGCTTATTTGAATATTTTAATGAAATTTTTATTCCGCATTGAAGCAAGAAGCGAAATTTTTCATAAATATAAATTAAAAGAAGGTGGGTCTTGCGTGAAATCGAAAACCAAGGGAATCGAGTAAAATTTTACAATTTCTAAGGTAGCGAAATAAAGAGAGTTTCGACACGAGAGACACTTTAAATAGATTATTATTAAAGAACCGTGGCGCAGCTTTGGTTGGCGACCCCGCATGCAAGGCCCTCGAGGATATTCGCGGACTAACTAACGAGCACGCACGTGCGTTCTGCAAAAAGGTCGAGGCGGCGAAGCTGGCGCACCGGTTGAGCGAGACCCCGACGATGAGATCGATAAACGCCCGAGCGAACGACAACGTCATCGGCGAATGCGCCCAGCACGAGTTCCGCTCGGACGAGTATCTGCGCTGCCAGGCCCGGCATTACACAATGACGATCTACCATCCCACGGGCACTTGCAAAATGGGGCCCGCACGAGACCCCATGGCTGTTAGTATCTAATTTCTTTCTGCCTTTTTTTTTTTTTTTTTCATTTTTTGCAAGCAATTTTGCTTTTTCCCAAGGATGCCTTTTCACTTTTCGAAGGCTAGGGGGATTGGCTAACAAGCGATACCGACTCTTTGACAAACCTCTCAATGCTTCATTTCTGATGCATGGAGCCAACGTTTTCTGCCAGAATTAAATGCCGTTATCGCTCTACGGTTTCGACAGTTTTTAAAATTCGATTTATATTGGAACGATTATTTTTGAATAATTTGCGTTTTGAGCTTTTTAGTACAGTTTTCGTGTTGAATGCGAAAAGTGAAACTAGAATTTTCTTTTTAGTACAAAAATTTATGACATGGACACTTGGATTATCTGATGCTTTTAGATCGAAAAAAGTGCGTTCACGTTCCATTGAGATTTTAGCATTACTGCACAACTTCGTTTTGTTAAAATAGTTTTTAGAATTTTTTATTACTGTCTTAATTGAAATCTTCGTACAATGCGAATCATCATTAATTCTTTGTTGAAATTTAATGTTCCTTTATTTCATAATTTCAAATTAAATTTTTAAAATATCTAGAAGCCTAAAAATGATGTATAATTTTTAATTTTATATAACTGTACATTACTGTAAAACTTACGTAACAAGAGCAACTTTCAATTGAACGTTGATTGAAAAATACTGACCTGAAAATAAAATAAAATAATTAATAATTAATAATACTTGTACTGTACGCAATCGTTAGAAAAATATAAAATGGTATGTATTTTAAAGTAACGATAATTAACTCTATATTGATATTTTTATTTAATTTTTTTCACACTTATGGATTACAAGGAAAACAAATTTTATTGTTATTGTCAACAGGGAAAAATTAATTTTCCCTAGTTGTTTTTGAGCGGTATTTTGTTGATAAAACTAATTAACAAAATAATTATACGAGAACGAAACAGCAGTAACAATCAGTCACTAAGTTCATAACAAATTGATCAAGCATTTTTTGTGTAAATAAATAAGGAAGTTTTTTATAATTATTCGCGTATCATTCGAATAGTAATTTGTTGTGTTTTAGTTTGAAATTTAAAGCTTATTTTGTTCAAACAAAGAGTTCTTCACAAAACTGTAGCGCATTGACTTGACGTAACTTTAATGGTTTTAAAAATGATTTTAGGTAGTAGATACAAGGCTCCGAGTACACGGAATCACAGGTCTCCGAATAATCGATGCCTCGATAATGCCGAACATTGTCACGGGCAACACAAATGCTCCGACCATAATGATAGCAGAAAAAGGAGCTGATATGATCAAGCAAGACTGGAATAATCGTCTCCCTCGTCGTAAAAGGGCTGGGAAGAAAAGCTCGTCAAAGCTTAGATCTTTCCTAAGATGGAAGGGAAACGAGCACTGGAACGACGTTGCAAGAAAAAACGCAGCTTCGCTCAAAGCTCTCATTGAGAAATACGATGATCTTTGTACCAACGATCTCAACTGCGGCGACTGAATTCTTTTTTTATATCTCTTTTGCAAGAAAAATGTCATAATTATACATAAAAATAAACATAATTTATCGCAAAATTGTGTTAAAAATAGATTTTTATATATTTGGAAATTGAGTTACTCCTTTTATAAATGATATTGATAATTATTTTGATAATTTTAAAATTTGATCTACTTTTCGATATAAAATATTAAAATAAACATTTCTAAAAATTATGTTTAAATACTGTATTTATTTTTATTGGAAATTGATACATTCTTTTATTACTTTAAATTTTAGAATCTTTAAATAATTTATTCTACAAAGTTTCATTTCGAAAAGTAGTTAAATCTTAAAATTATCCAAGTGATCAATTACAAGCTGCAACTAAAAATTAAATATACTGTTTGACGTATAATTGTAACTAATCAGTTACAACCTACATAAATTAGATACAATGTTTGACGTATAATTGTATCTAATGTTTTTTAAACTGTTCATTCATTGTGGGGGGAAGTACGAAATGAAATTTTTTAAAATACTTTTAGTACAATTAAATAAGGAAACACTTGTTTAAATCAACTGATAAAAATTAGAACTGTACGATTACCTATTCATTTAAGCATTTTAATTGCAAAATTATCATAGATTCTAGTTAAGCAAAAAAAAAAACAATAATCAAGTGGGAATGTACATATATATATATAAGCGGGGTCTGAACGTAAGCATGGTGTGAAGGTAATGGAGGAGGTTTTATCGTGACCTTTCATGAAATTCGAGGCAGTGAGCTGACGATATATTTGGTTGAATCCTCTCCGGCCCGAACAGTTACATCTCAGTGCTTCCGCAGGAACTGTAACGTGTAAGAATTTTCGCTGAAGTCACGATTCAGTGTTTAAATTTTCCTCCAGTTTTTCGTTTGTCAAAGGATTCATTAAAGTAAGATTTATTTTTAAGATTAATATTATTTTTTGGATTTTTTTTATAACGTATTGAGAGTAATTGGATTCTTTTGAATTTAGCGCAAAAGGTAGCTAGATGTCTGTGACGTGTACGTACGTGACGATAGTATTCATCATAAATGTAATACTGTTTGTTTTTTAAATCGATTATTTTAAAAGTTTAACGGTTTAATAGTTTTATCTTAAAAACTGAAATTTTCAAGTTCTTTTAAAGCCGAGTTGTAATGAATAAGAATCATGAAGTTTTTCAAGTGCCGCACATAAAAGGACTATTTGAAAGGCGAAAATCTGCCTATAGCAAATATTTTCGCTCAAGATTTTAGCGATTAATTATTTAATTTTATTAAAAATTAAAATCAGCGGTAATTACAATTTTTTTATTAGCATTTTTGATCAAATTTGTATTGCATTTTAAATGATGATGATTACCTATTTTTTTTATACATTGTATTTACAGTATAAACGAAAGGTCTTTGTTTTATCAATAAAGCAAACAAATTGATAGCAGGATAAATAGTGTTTGAATTTCATCCGTATTGTAAAACGTGACTGTCTATAGCGTCTCAATGTACGTAAAATAATTATCCTTGCATATTTAAATTGTTAGAACAAAGTATATAAATCAGTGAATTTAAGTGATCATTTTAATAAATCAAGCACAAATCTCAGTTTAAAAAACAAAAATACAATAGAAATATTTGTGTAAAAGTAGATTACAATATAAGAGAATCGTTTGATGACTATATGTATGAAGATGAAATTGTCTAAGTACCTTGCGTTGGAAGGATACAAATAGATAGAACTAGACGTAAACTGTGACGAAATCTATCGGCTTCTGTTTTCGGAAGTATGTAAGTGTGCTGCAACGTCAGTCTGTCAATAAAAAGTTGAATGATTAAATTTTCCTGATAAAAAAGATGAATGAAGAAATTGTAAAGCATCCAGATAAGACGAGAAAAGGCTGAGATAAAAATGACGTTGACAATTACTTCAACTCCAATAAACTGGTTTCGAACTATTAAAATAATTAACAAAATTACCGTTAATTACACAAGTTAGAGATAAGAATATTAACGGGCCTCTCGGACTTTTGCTGCGGCCCTGAATGAAATAATCAGTTCAAAGACCGGCGAGGGAGATGAGTTTCTGCAGTTTTTGAGCCGCACGTCATCAGTAAAGCAGACAAAACAGGCTTTCTTTGATGGTCGATTGGAAAAATATAGTTTACCGTACCTATATACATACGTTCCAACGCTGCGCGTCTATATCACATGCTTTTGATATCATTCGCAGAAGTGAACTGTCAAATTGCAATTTCATACTTCGCTATTAATTATTATATTATAGAGACATTGGAGTAATGAGTTGGCGAGATAAAAAGGAGTGATTAAAGCTTGACTAACGCTCTAACAATAGTCATTATTAATTTTAATTTTAGATAATGGGACATATTACTCGAGGGATTCTCGCCCTGTTCATTCTTCAACTCTGGACAGTGACCTGCATCAAATACGTAAGTGTATATTCTATACTTTTATATGGAACGCATACTTTTAAAAATATGCATCTTATTATATATTCAACTTAAAAATTGGATTTCTTTCAAAACCAAAGATTTCCTTTGTTTCGAAAATGAAAAAAAAACTGGCTCTTTATTATCCTGCAATATATTTAGTTTTAAAATTTTGTTCAGTCAGCCTTGAAAATGTGCAAACCACAAAGAGCATATATATTCCTGATTCTTTTATAAAATATTCTTTCCATCAAAAATTTCGTTTTATTTTAGCACAAAAGATCTCAAAGATTATTTAATTAATTTCATTGTAAAAGGTGCACTGTGCCTTTTGTATAACGAGCGGTTTTCATTACTAGAAAATTTCTTTCTTAATTTACTTTAATTAAAGCCACTTTTTAATTCGCTTCGTCAACAAGTACCTGTGTTGCGTGCGTATTAAAGAATAAGCTCCGTGACAAATTGACGTAAGAAAGTAATATTTAAAACACTTTTCCCTCAACTGCGCAATGCTTGCACAAGGAAAAGGTGAAAAAATTCGAATATGCAAATAGACACTTATTTTGCACACTAAAAGTCTTGACTCACTTTATTCATCGGGATAACGAAGCAAAATCTGTAGCTCACCCAATTTGTTTTCACTCCTTTCTAAAAAGTTTCACTTTTTTTAATCAACCCGAACGCACTTAGATAGGGCGTTTTAACCAATTTACATTAGAGTTACGAAGGCGCAATGCGGGCTGAAATTCGAGCGTTCTTAAAGCTTTTTGCCAAAATTTTTACGCTTTTCTCTTTCCTGAAACACAAATTAAAGCGTCTGAATGTCTGTACAGTTTAATTACTCGTTGAACAAGAGAAATAATCTTTAAAGGAATTGCGGGCTTTGCGGATTAAAAAAAATTTGTTTGCTTTTCTTTTAACTTTAGAACGAGGAAACCCTATCTCACCGTAATTATTAAAGTTGCTTAGGTAGATACGAGAAAGTTGAAATTTATTGAAACTTTAAACAATTATAATTTTAACGTTTTTTTTTTGTAATTGTTAACTTTTCTTCACGTGAAAGTTTTATCGGGAATGAACCGATTCGACATAAAGAAAGAAAAATATATTTAAATATTGTATAAGACTTTTTCAGTAGAAAACGAACTACTTCCTCGCATGAAAATCGACTCAGTTCCGGTAAAAATTGATAAATTTTAATTTACATCCTAAGTCACTAAAAAGCAGCGATAAATCGAGTTTCGCGTAAAATTTGCATCTAATGAACGGCACCTGATTTACGATCGATCGCCGGCCGATCTTCGATCGCTCGGCTCGAAACCGGGAGATTTTAACGCACCAATCCTCGTAAGCTACTGCGACGACGGTGAAAAAGGGGGCAATAAAGCCGTAATAACGGCGTACTCCTTTTGTTTTTGCGCGCGAAAGGCTCGCGCACGAGCACGCGCCGCGGCGCCGCTTGCGCAAGGCTTCCCTCTAAACGCCCGGCTCTTGTTAAACTTTCTAACTTTGCAAATAATTCGGCTTTTCACAGATTTTTAGCCTCGAAACGTTGGATCGGCTGGTCTGGAGCTCAATCGAAGAAACGCGAGTCCTTTAAGTACGTGCAGAGTGAAAATATATTACAAGATAGCACTGACATCATTACTCGGCTGCCGTTTTTGTACTTTCATTGCTCGATTCTAGAACCTTTTCTTTTTCTACTTCTTGATTATTGTCTTAAATGCGACCCAGTAATCCACATAGCCCTCGTAAAAGAACAATATTAGTTTTTACGCCATTATAGCCTTTGATTCGCCGAGTTCGGCAAAGAGCATGCGGCAATGAACGTTTTTTTTTTTCAACTTTATTTTCGACAGAGGATCAACGATGGATACGATTACCCTTACGGCTCGATTGGCACGGTGCAGGTCGGGGGAGGCGGCTCGATGGGTTGCTGCCACTGCAAGTTCAACGACACGGCGTACATGAACGCCGCCTGCGGCAGATTGACGTCTTTCATGACGATGCTGCAGAATCTCATGATGGCCAGATGCGACATCGCCGATACGTGTCGGAGAACTGGAAGTGACGAGATGCCTCAGGAGGAATGGTAAGGTCTTTTTCATCTTTTACAATAAATAGTTTATTGGCCATTTAATCGAGGGACACTAAAATTTATCACATAAAAACCAACAAAAGTATCGATAAATTAAACATCTATATCTCCGGACACAAGTTGAGACCTTGAGACCTAGAGATAATTTACGCTAGATTTTGCAATCTGCTCGAGCCACTCTCGAAAGCAGCTTTTCGCGCGCCTTTCGTTCGCGCGCAGTAAGACTATTTTGGTTGACCGAAGCCCGATTGCCCTTAGGTTCGACTTCATTGTCGTCGGCGCAGGAGTGGCGGGCCCGGTGGTGGCCCGCCGCCTCAGCGATCACCCCTGGTGGCGGGTCCTGCTCGTGGAAGCTGGACCGGAAGAACCATCCCTGACGGCGCTTCCGGGCTTGGCGTTCAACGCCATCAACTCCTCGCTGGACTGGCGGTACCTGACCGAGCCCACCGAGCCCCACCCCACCGCCTGCCTTGGTAATCCTTGCCTTTCGGCTCTGCGAGATCGTAAAGCCATTTTCAGCTCTCGCGACAGGAGTCGTTTAATAAAGCCGCGCCCGCACGCCTCTTACTCGGTTTTACGAGCACTGGGACTCGGCGCGAGCGACTAAAAATGACCTGCTATTTGACCGATAGGAATTCGAGCTTTCCGAGTTCTTGCGGGATTAAAGGCTTTCGCCTCTTGTGTTAGCGTGTGGATTCAAGTAATTGTATCAATTGGTCAAAGTGCAGGTGATTGCAGTCTTATGTAATCTTACGTCTGAATCTACGGTCGATGGATTTATTAGGGTTTTTGTGAGTGTAATTTATCGATACCAATCGTAAAGGTTAATTTTCCAATTTGAACAACGAAAGAAATTAGTTTAGAAGAAAAATTCTGCATCGTTGCAGCATTCACTCTGCACTTGTAAGGATTTAAATAGCTTTTCCATGAAAATTATTCGCCCTCTTTGTTTCGGAGTACGGGTCGCGATAGCTTTCTTTCAAGGAATAGCGTTTTCCTCGGAATATTAAAAACTGTTGGAATTTTCGCCGGCAGAGAGCGGCGGAAGGTGCGCCTGGCCGCGCGGAAAGATGGTCTCGGGCACAGGCGGCATGTACGGCATGATGTACGTACGCGGACACCCGCACACTTACGACCAGTGGGCAAAGATGGGCAATCCGGGCTGGTCGTACGCCGAGTTGGAGAAGTACTTCGATTTGGCGGAGAACCCGATGAACCCGAGACTCGTTAAGAACAAGGACTTCCGGAGGAGCAACACCGGCTCGCCGCTGATCATCGACTACTTCAACCACATCCCTGACTTTGCGCACGAATTGATTAGGGGAGCCGAAGAAATGGGTTACAGGACCTCGAATCTGCTGCAAGCCAAGAGGTCCGGGTTCATGGTGGCTCCGATGCTCACCACCAATGGTCTGAGGGGCACCACTTCGAGGTAGTTATACAGTTGTCCAAATAATAAGTGTTTTTTCATACTGACTTCGCTTAAACTCATTGGCGAACGAACTTTTCATTTTAGATACTACTTAAGGCCAGTTTGGGACAGAAAAAATCTCTATGTATTGACAAACGCCCACGTGACGAAAGTTTTGACAGAGAAGTGGAGCAAACGAGCTACTGGCATCGAGCTGATTGACAGCCAGGGAAGGACGAGGAGGTTAATGACAAACAAGGAAGTAATCCTTACGGCTGGAGCGATTGGATCACCTCAAATCCTTCTTCAGTCCGGTATCGGACCAAAAGAAGATCTCGAGAAACTCAAGATCCCTCTCGTCAAAGACTTGCCAGTAGGGAAGAATCTGCACAATCACGTGTCGATCGGCGTGAAGGTAAGCGGACAGAAAGCGCTGAGAAGAGAGAAGGCTAAGGCCAAGCGTGAAATTTCAGATGACGATCAAGGACGAGTACTTCGAGTCCCTCTCCCTGGACTCGGTGAACGAGTACCTCTACAACCGCAGCGGCCCGGTCTCGAGCACCGGTCTGACCCAAGTGACGGCCTTCTTCGAGAGCAGCTTCGCGCAGCACGGTGTCCCGGACATCCAGGTCTTCTTCGACGGCTTCAGCTCGAGCTGCGTTCGCACGGGGATGTCGACCGAGTGCCCCGACGGCTCGATCGGCACCTGCCCCGACCGGCGTGAGCTCGTCGCCAGGCCGACGGTCGTCGTGCCCAGGAGCCGCGGCTACCTCAAGCTCAGGTCCAACGATCCCATGGATCACCCGCTGATTTATCCAAACTACTTCACGAACGAGACCGATCTGAAGATTCTGATCGAGGGGATCAGGAAGATTGGCGAGCTCGCCAAGACGAAGGTTATGAAGAGGTGGGAGATGAAGCTCGATCACAATCAGCATCCCTGGTGCTCAAGGTAAACCTTTTTTATTTCACCTATAGAAAATCTGAACGTTTCCTTCAATTTTATATTCATTTAGAAAAATTAAATCCCTGCATTTGTGCCAAAGAGTATAAGAAATCGGGCTTCTTATAATCGATTGAGCACGTAAAATTATAGTTTACAACATTATAGTTTATAATGTAAATCGTAAAATTCTCTAATCTATCTTAGTAATTTATATAACCTTTCAACATTTTATTGATCGGATAAAGTTCTTTATTCTCCAGAAATGTTTTACTCCTATTATTCGAGTAATCTTTTTATTGGCCACAATTAAAATAGTGATCCAATTCCCTAAATCTACTCATTCTTGCACTAAGAAAGTAGAATCATTACGTGAATTCGTCTTTAATAAAATAATTTTATTTTATTAAGATAAGCAATTTAATTGTACTTTACGCAGGAAAACCTCGAGGGGATATATAAAATTGCCACGAAAAGATATTATAGTCTGCATTATTAAAATTTGCAAATAATAAGACTGATTATTCGCGTCGGTCCCCTCTGAAAAAGGTGCAGCAGTTTTGCGCGTCTATTTAGGTTAAGCACTCGGTTATTTCGACCTCGTTATCGAAGAGCAGCTTTCGCGTCGGCGAAAAAAGCGGCTTTTTAGAGATGCTTGCATGTCTGTTTAAGGTATCACTTCGACACGGACGCCTACTGGGAGTGTGTGATCCGGGCAAAAACCGGTCCGGAGAACCACCAGTGCGGCTCCTGCAAGATGGGCAGTGTTCAAGACGGCGGCGTCGTCGACCACCAGCTGAGAGTCCACGGCCTGCCAAATTTGCGAGTCGCCGACGCATCGATTTTCCCGGAGGTCACCAACGCCAATCCCGCCGCGCCGATCGTCGCCGTTGCGGAAAAGTGCGCCGACATGATCTACCATTACTGGCAGAAGCCGCGAGACGAAGGACAATCAGAGAGCGATTCTTAGCTGTATTTCAATTGCTCATTTGCCGCTTGTGATCTAGTTTTCCTCACATTTTTTTTTAATTAATGTCTTTTATTCATCAATTAAACAATTATTTGTTGATTAAAATAAAAACATTGTAAAAAGAATTTTTTATTCGCTCGTGTCAACGAGGATAATAAGTACTTGTGATATTTGTTAAAAAACAATACTATATACTATTAGGATAGATAAAAACATTAAATTGCATTGTCGCACGATTAAAATACTTAAACACTCGACCTCCGTTGTACTATATTCCTGGAACCTCATGTTCTTTAAGAATTATAACCTTTTATTTACCGTCGCAAATTGAAAAAGCCTATGTTAATAAAGACGTTTTTATGTTAAAAATAATTTATCGAATATTTAATTTCGCTGACTTATATTGAACATTTTTACAAGAAACGTTATGTTTTTTGATAAGGAATAAATGTAAATGTGAAATTTTCTATTATTAGTCGTTATGAACGCGAAAAAGTATAACTTCATGGATGTTCGTTTAATAATATCTGTCTGATAATTCATATCTGTTTAATTTGGTACATTCGTGCAACATTTTGGTAGCTTTATTAAGTTAAAGCATGTCTGCAGCTTTTTAGTTTTTATTTTAGGCGTGAATAAATATCATAAATAAATATTGGTATATTTTAAACATCAGACTAATTTACTTTTACTTCTTTTTGAATACGTAAGAAGTCCATAATTTGCTGTTTACTTATGGATTCAACATCGAGGCTTGTTTAGATTATTATTCCAGAATACATTGGTTCACTAAGAGGAAACTGATTTGGAAATAGCAAAATCAATTTTTACGACAAGTTTAAAGCCCGAAAACCTTCGAAAAATATTAAAAATTATTTTTTATTAAAGAAATAAAGTTTTTAATTAATTTAGTATAGTAAATTCGATGAAGTAGCTCTCAAATGATCACTTAGAACATTAAATTATTTGTACGCTCAATCACCGATCGCGAAAACTGGCCACGATTTATTATGCTGCTCAGTACATGCAGGCCGTTTCCCGTTCGAATCCCATTTGACCTCGCGAAGGAAATTCGTCAAAACCTTTCGCTTTTTTACGGGAGCAGCAATAACTCGAGAAGAGCAAAGAAGGACGCCGAAATTTAAAAGCAGGAAAGAAACGGAGAAACCTCCGAGCCATACAATACTTATCTTGCTCGATCATATTTCGAGCGCATCTGTATGTGTGCAGGCGTCAGTGGAAAGAACAAACTGTATCACGGTTTCAGTGTCTCGAGCGGCTGGATGTAAGTCGGTTGACGGTGAGCGTTCGAGTGAAGAGGATTTATCGATATTAACACTCAAGTTTCAGGTAATAATAATTTAATTACTTCTGTCGTTAAATTGGTATTGCCTAAAAAAAAATATGCATCGGGAAAGGATTATTTAGTCGTTCGTGAGATTAAATTTTTTATTTTAGCAAAAAATATTTGAATTTATTTTTTATTTTAAATTATCGCAAGGAAGCTTTTATTTATCTGTTAAAAGTGTTTTAAGATTCGTTTTTATGATAGCTTGTATTTATTACTTTTCTACTTACTTAAGCTTAAAAATAATCTTGCAATTAGTAACAACAATTGTTACGCGCAATAATTTTTTTACACTTCTTTGTATCTGAATTTTGTTTAGCAATAAACTTTTAAATCTTTAATACCCCAAGTCTTTGAACCTCTCGCATATTTTTAACAAAAACATTGAGGTGAAACATTTTCAGATATTCTTAAAATGGAGTCGTGTCTTTCGGAAGTCTGCGGGGCTGCAGCCTCCAGTACGTCGTCACCTTCAATCTTCTTACAGCTCATTCAGGTATTACTAGCATCTCAATGTTCCTTATTAAACAGCCAACGGTCCTACCCAGATGATCGTACCGAGGATGTTCTAAAAAACGACCTCGAATTCGACTTCGTCGTAGTGGGAGGCGGTTCAGCAGGCTCAGTAGTAGCCAGCCGACTTTCCGAGGTAGCCGACTGGCGAGTGCTCCTGATAGAGAGAGGTGACGACCCTTCGCCTAGTAGTGACATCCCAGCATTTGCGCTGATGCTTCAAGGCACTGAGGAAGATTACCAGTACGAGGTTGAATTCGACGAAAGGAGCTGTTTAGGCCTGAAAAATAAGCGGTGCGTCTGGGCCAAAGGTAAGGCTTTGGGTGGCAGCTCGGTGGTCAACGCCATGTTGTATGTTCGAGGTAACGATCGAGATTTCGACCAGTGGGCTGCGATGGGTAACGAGGGATGGAGCTACCAGGAGGTCTTACCGTACTTTCTCAAGTTGGAAAATTACCATCCCGATGTGGTAGCCAAACATGGTAAATTATTTGGCACAGGAGGGCCACTCACTTTGAGGCCGTATAATTATTCGGAAACAGAATATCAAGATATTATCCTACGTGCAGTGGAAGAAGCAGGAATACCCACGATTGATATTGTAAATAAGGCTCAATATGTTGGGTACGGTAGAGCTTACGGGACACTTGATAATGGTGTTCGTCAAAATGTAGCGAAAGTTTATTTAAGTCCGGTGAAGGAGAGAAGAAATTTGTATGTACTCAAGTCAGCAAGAGCGGATTCAATTATTCTTGACGGAAATAGAGCTACGGGAGTAAGAGTGACGTTAAAAAATGGAAAACAGGTTCAAGTGAAAGCTTCCAAAGAGGTTATACTATCAGCAGGATCGATTGCGACTCCACAAATTCTCATGCTTTCAGGAATTGGACCAAAAGATCACTTGCAATCGCACGGAATCGAGGTAGTTGCTGATCTCCCAGTTGGCCAGAATCTTCAGGATCACGCAATGTGGTTAGGGGTTCATTTGGTCTACGTTAACAAAACAACGCCACCTCTTACGCCTAATTTCATGCTTGATTGGGCTTACGAGTACCTGATGTACCGCAAAGGCGAGCTGACATCCATTGGTGGCGTTGATATGATTGGGTTCGTTGATACAAAAAATCCGGCAGGAAAGTACCCGAATATCCAATTTCATCACATACATGTGCCTAAGAATCAGCAGTTTAAAATCGATATACTTACAACCGCTTTTAAATTTGACGATGAATTATTAAAAGATTTGCGAAAAATGAATAGTGAATCGGACGCAATATTTGCGTTTCCGGTTTTATTGAATCCTCGAAGTCGTGGACAGTTGAAATTGAGGACTACCAATCCCGAAGATCAAATTAAAATTTATGCAA
>UCOM01002976.1:0-21293 GCA_900474385.1 Ormyrus pomaceus | reverse complement strand
ATTAGCGGTCGCGATAGATTTTGCTTTCTTCCGACTGCAATTATAATAGGCAAAAATTAATTTTTAATTAAATAATGTGATCGCTTCTCCTAGAATTTTATTCAAAATAGTTAATGCCACTGGTGATTTCATAAAAAACAAGTAGGGCACGTCACAATACTAAATTCAATATTTGTCCACATATGTGAACGTCGATCAGAAGAGGTTAAAACTTTCGTTTAAAATCATTAAAGGAAAAAAAATACATGCTCGCGCACGAAGCGCGCACAAACATCACTAGTACTTTTAAACGTTACGTTATTCGTGATGTCGTCGCCGAAATTTAAAGCATCAACAAGTCAAGGATAATATGGTTTCTTCTAAAGAATTTTCGATACAAATTTTTGAGGTTTCAAAAATATTGATAGACACGAACAGATAAACCTTGAAAAAACTTTAAACTGCAAAGCCAAACATCCCCAATAAAATATCCATAAAAACTTTTCTGTAAAATCAGCCAAATACTAACAATTGTGTCCTCCAACAATTGACGCGTTTGCTGTAAGCCAGTAGTATCAGGACGGATCCCCTCGCACACATAAACACAATAGGATCAAATGGCTATAAAATCTTCTTCCCCTGTTTTTATCCAATAATATTTATATGAACGGAGTGTAATGTTTAGAAAAGTTACGAAAGCAAGATATTTAAAGAAGCGTAAACTGCAATTTCAATTAATATTTAAACTTTAGAGGAATTGTTAGATTCCATCACATTATGATTGTAAATGTAAAATATTAAAGTATCTTACTTTTGCACACTAAAGCGAAAATACCTTAATTAAAGATTAGCCACAGGTTTTATACACCGATATAAATTTAACGTTTCGCGTATTTTTGTTAGAACTTTGATTGTTCTAGTGTAAATAAATAAAAAATATTGCTGAGAATATACACAACATAACAGTTCATATAACATCGAAGGTACGTAAGAACTTCTATCACAGAGGCTTACCGAAAAACTAGATAGCAATAACATCTGGCAAGAAATGCGCAGCCTAAAGTTGCTCCCGTCGAAGTGAGGACTTGAATACCATGACTGAGGGAAGTGTCTTAATTAACGATTATTATTAACAAAGGCTCACGTTAGTTTAGATTTACGTTGAATATTAAAATACATAATAATGTATCTTACTTTGCTTGCTTCCATTATGAAAACATTTACCTAATGTTATTTTCATTAATTTATGCTTGCTTTATTGTAATCCTCTAAAATTCTCTAGTTTTACTATTATTAGCCGAAGAAAAGTAATTTTTTGTATTTGATTTGAACTAGGTTGCTGAAACTAATATTAATTAACAATCATAATAAAATAATAATAATAATAATAATAATAATAATAATAATAATAAAAATATGACTGTACTATATATATATACATATAAAATCGCGACATCATATATAATTTAAAAGACGAAAAAAATAAGTGTTCGATCATTGAAAAAAAACGATTATTCGCTAAGATATAGTTATTCAAAACATTAAAAAAAAAATGAAATATTTTGGACCTAATAAGTTTCACAAGCTGAAAACCTATACAGCTCTAAATATATAGATCTACCTTTTCCCAAAATTTCCAGTCAATTGAAGCATTTTTACTCCAGTAATTGTTAGACATAGAAAACTCATTTTTTTCAGTTTTCAACTTTTTACTCACAAATTAATTGACAAAATGCCTTTAAATTTTTACAGATTATGTAGTTTTATATATTCTTAATTATCAACATTTTTTTCAGAGCAGTTGATAATTTAAATAAAGAATTATAAGCTCTAATAAAAAAAACGTTCTTGTTAAAAACAAAAGAACCATAAGAGCTACAGTAACTTTTATCTCTGAAATTGTAGATATTTTTATGCTCTTTAAAATGGTCTTTATTCAATTGAAATACTTCAATCATATCATTAAAAAAAAGTAAAATTAAATTTTACGGAAATCGAAAATTTGCGATATAAAACGAAAACAAATAAATTAAACAAAACAAGATTTTTTTGCCGCCATCACAAAAAAGAAAAAAAAATGAGCCGTGAAAGATGCAAATCGGTTCAGTAGGAGCTGAGATCCAGGCGTATGCATACACGCACAGACACACATACAGGCATTTTTCAAAAACGATTTACTCTTGTTCGTGACACCTTAAAACACAATTATAACAGGTTTTTCGAACAACTCCAAAAATTACTATCACAAAGCTTCCTCTAGGAGAAAGCAAAAAATTATAATAAAAAAATAATAAATAAATTTCAAAAATACTAAAATATTCTATTATTTAAAACAATAATTAACAAAAAAGTAACAATCAATTTCAAATCATTTGTTCATTTTTTTTTTTTTTTACTTTTTCAGAACCACATTTGTTTCGATAAATCAACCCTTATCAACCTCCCTAACAAAATAAATGATCTTTTATCACCGGCTGCATCTTAATGCACACCTCCTCCGTCAAACCGCACTCAAAAATAGCGCTCTAAAACTCTTGAAACCCCCAACAGATCTGCCAGATCAATCCATAAATTGCCCTTTCACATCTCTCACTCGCAACTCGAGCTTGCAGACCTTATCGTTCTGCTCGACGTCGAAAAATCCATAATAAATACCGGCGAACTTGAGGGAGAGCCTGAAGCCCAGCGGTAGGAAGAAGGAGGAGGGGAAGGGGGGGGTGGAAAAAAGGCCCGCGCGCCACGAAGGTAAGTTCTCGGACGATCGCGTGACGGCCGTGTATGTGTCAGGGTCGCGCTTCAGGCAAGAAAGGCCGCCGCGGGAAAGAGCGCCGCTGCACGCACAAGTCGCCCGATAAATATTAATCCGCTTAAGTGGAGCTCCCGGAGAAAGGCGCGGACAGAGTTACAATGAGCCGTGACGATTACAATCTCGGCCGGACGCTTTGCTAGATTGTGCGAAATGACGGATTACTCGCTGGGTTTCTGTTTTTGCGGGACGGGCTAATTGAAGGGAGGGCCGAACGGGATTTCCGTTTATGCTGGGAGCGACGAGGCTAATAGACGGTCAGACCTTTTGTAGAATGTGGTAAATTGATTTAGTATTTTTTATATAGTGTCAAAGAAAGTTTTAGTTTCAGTTTTTGCGTAATTTATTCAGGACTTCTAGGGATTTTATCGGAATATTAAATTTTTTGAGCTGGTTATAGGCTGATTGTAATCTACAATTCCACGTAAATTTTATTTCCCTATAATAAAGATTTGATAAATTTCAAGTCCTTGGAAATAAATTTTCTGGGTACATTTCAATTATAGTTACAAAATCGATCTTATCTTAATACGCAGCAAACACTAAAATTTAAGAAGGACAACGATAAGCGAACGAAAGCAAAAGTTTACTACCACTGAAACAGATCCCAGTTTAAATTGAACTTTCGCGGCGAAATTTTACACTGATAAAAATACGGGTGGCAAATTGTTTCGATGAAACTTTTATTGACCGAGCCAATGAAAGGGCGCGGCTAACGACCCGCGGCAAAATGGACTAGCCGCAAAAGCTTGCATGCATGCTGGGCGATTTTTGCGCAATCCGCAAATTATCGTAGGCTCGGTTTCCGATAATAAGACAATAAATTAGGTCGTTCGATTTTCTATTTAATTCGGGGCAACGATCCTACGACGTACTACTGGTGCATGAGAAGAATTACTTTGAATTGAGTGTCGAGTGTTTGCTTTTATGGTTTCGTGTACACCTAAACTTGTACTTTATGCTTATTACATGGAAGAAAGGTATAAAAGATGGAAGGACTCAATTTATTTATTTACGGAATAAAATAATGTTTAAAAACAATTGTTTAATAAAGCTGCTTGGAGTAATTACATCAATTGTAAAAAAAAATGTAAAGAAATATTATTTTTTGACGAATATGACAAAAAGCTGTCAATAAAAAAAGTCATTTTTTGTTTAAACAGAGTAAAAATCTAAGTTTATAAAAATAACAATATTCAATTCAGTGACAGAAAAGTGTTAATATATTAAATAAATTCCTCTATACAAGACATAAGTGAAATTAATCAGTGCTATCTGACCAGAATTCGTCAAAGATTTGTTTTAATTATAACTCACATAAGAAGAGAAGTCTGCTCAACCATCAGCCACTTAGGGAGAATCTATGTCGGAGTTCCTTCATAACTAGTAGGTAACGGACTGTTGAACATCACGTAAAGAAAGTTGTGAGCCTATAAAAAGCCAGACACGAGTTTAGCTACAATATACCAGCCTTTAATAAAGTTTTAATAATACTTTTTTTGCGCAAACGATCTACAAAAATCAAAATATGTATTTACTTCTACTAAGAATCTCAGGCAAACTTTTTAATGTACTACATTTTTATAGCCCATGAACATAATGAAATTCGTTGTTTTAAAGCGTACGGCAATCAATGTTGTAAATTAAATGAACCTATAAATTTAAACAAAATTAATTGGTTTTCAGAAACAGTTGAAGAAGTCGTCTCTCAGACGTGTATATGTCTAGTGTGTGATTGATAATATTCAAAATCGACAAGCAGTCTCGGTTAAGCTTTTGAAGTAAGAGGTCGGTTTTTGAGTTTTCGGAGTTTCGAGCAGACTCTGGGTGTTTGTGTGAGTGGATGTTCGGGATTTGTTACTTATGATTATTGGTTTAAATATGTGTTTGAAAATTAATCGAGTGTCTCAAATTATTTGTCAACCCTATGCAAATTCGTGTTGATTAGCCTAATCAACTACCGGTTCTGAAAACTAATAAATAAATTGTCAGGTGCGCTGGCAATAAATAATTGTTTAAAACGCATCGTGACATGTATAAGTGAAAAAAGCGTACTTATTGAATAAGTCAATATTGTTACTTAATACATAATACATAAAGAGTCAGAGTACATGGCTGCTCTGCAGCAATAACTCTATAAAGGAAAAAAAAAATACATAAAGAGGCTTATTTTACAACAAATAAAAGTATTTATCACTACGGATATTGCTTAATGCTAGCTGCAGAAGTGAAGAATCGTCTACGGTTAAATACATTTAGTGCGCTAGTTTCTCCGCGACAGTGCTTATTTTTCACTTATTTAGATTTAGAGAGAAACTAAAATATGCGTTTCATATGGTTTTTAGGCCCAGATTAATAATTCATAGCAATTGCAACGCATAAACTATTTTGCCGTTACTTTATTCTTTGCATAAAGCAGTATTTATTGTGTACGTCGATCTTAAACTTTTACGAATAATATTTAAACTTTTATGTGTGATAGCAGTTTTGTATGTTTCATTTATTTACAAAGACTTAAAGGCGAGATAATTTTGTACATTTATTTTGTCATGAGATTCATATGAGAATCAGGTGAGATTCAAGTGATTCTCATATGAGTATTTTCAGCCGGGCAAACTTTAATTTCGATTCATTTATATAAAATTTAAATTATTACAGTACACTAGAAACTGAAGTTCTCTTCGAATAATCTAATTTAAGAGCTTTGTATTTGTATTCTATCGCCAAGTAACCACAACCGTTTTATCATTGTAAACTGGAGTTCTAGAGCTCGCAAAATGAAGGTTATCGGAGAACAACAAACCGGAGAATATTCAGGTAAATACGTCTAATGAGGAGTCGCAAGCAGAAACAGAGAAGAAAAGACGGGATCCACGAAAATATAACGAATACGTTAGAACAGAAAATGGGCGAGGAGTGAGATGAATAAAAATAATCGCTATTCGTGCGATATTTACTCGAGTAATGTTTGGGCGAAAAATTGTGTATTTAAATTTTGCAAATATGAGAAAGATGTTTAAGAGGTGGAATAAAAGTAAAATAAGAAGGAAAAATCGTATTAGGGATTTATTTTGCTTTAGATTTGTTTTGAATGATTGAATAAATAATAATTAAACAGCATATACACATGAATCATAATTATGTGTACTAGGAGATTATAATAATTATTTTATACTAAATATAATTTGCTATAATAGACAAATACAATAAAACCAGAAATGTCCTCATCAACCAAACAATAATTATGATTGTAATAATAGATAGATGAATATTTCAGATGTTTTACATTTTTCTGAGAAAGTATTACGCATTTTAAAAACGATCATCCTCTTGTGTTCATCAAAAATACAATTAAAATAGAAAATGTTATCTAAACTGCGAAAAGTAATAAAAAAAACCATTTATTTATTCGAATAGTCTGTTTCATCGAACAAAAACCTTTAATACATGCACCAAACAGTTATGAAATACGAACAACAAAGCAAGATTAATAATGATAGCATAACGATAATGTTCAAGAAAACATAATTTCCAAAATAAATCACTCCAGCATTAAAATACACATCATAAATAAGGCACATCAATGCCCTGGAGAGGAGCCGAGCGGACGTTGATCCCCAGTACAAAGAAGAAAAGCCCGGCGCCAAAACGAAGAGAAGAAAGCCGCCGAAAAAATCCGCACACTGGACTCTCAAGGGTCTTCGCGGGGGCGATTCTTTAGGCGGCCTCCTTTAGTCTTTGTTTTATTTTATGTGCCACCGACTGGGTAGATGTATATTTAAACCCAATTTTTGCGTTTTAATTTCATACGTTCTCTGTTTACTCCAACTATGATATTATCAAGACATACAGTCTTTCTGTGGCACATTTGTACGACAATATTTATTTTATTTCATCTTTTGACAATTTTATTATTATTACGAGCTTTGAGCAACTCCCTGCAATTTGCAGAGTTCACTTGTATTTTTTATATACTTTTTGTAACTTTTGCCAGCTACTTGTGCAAATAAACGTCTATCTATCTAACCCTTTGGATAAACGTGATTAACGCCGCCGTGCTCGGAATATGAAGATACGCCCGCAGTAAAGAGGATGGGCAGAAAAAACGCGACGAGGACGAAAAAGCGCCGACGCATTTTATCGTAGGGGGCGGCGCCCCTTATCGACTTACGCCCGTTAAATTTTTGCTTCGAAGGATCCGCTTGATTGCATCAACGACGAGGTAAAAAGGCTGGATTTTTCTGGAGGAGTTGAAATGGTAATTTTTGGGTCCACGCTGTTGGCGAAGATTGATGCAGAAATCGATTTGATTAATTGATGATGAGAGTGATTACGTTATTTTTGGGGGTTTTTCGACTGGAAGTGCAAAAGGAAGATAAGAGTTTGATTAAAGTCTTTTAAAAATAAATGTAACCTGGAAGCGTGTAATGCCTTTGGTTAACTTTTGCTGAAAATAAATTTTAAGCCCCCAAGTTTTTCATGCACACACGAACTTTTCAATAGAAAATCGATGTCCTAAAAACTTTTTACATAAATTGCGTAATTTATTCAGGTAAGTATTACTAAAAGAAAATTCTGAGGAAAAAAGAAGACAAGATAAGAGATGTTAAAGTTGATGTCGAAGACGAAGCAAGAAGAATAGCAACTTCCTGCTAGAAGTAATACTATATATGAAGCTAGAAAGTAGTTTCAAAGGAGTTAAAACATTTTTTTAATTTCAAGTGCGTAAAAGAATTTTTTTAATGGAGTCAAATCAATGATTTTTGCATTTTTAATTACTATATGTCGTCTAAAAGATTTATTCTATTTTTGTAGTTTAGTTCCCCTCAGATTTAACATTATTTTTATTAAAAATTTATTTAATCCACTTAGCCAGTTCTAATTTTCATTAAACGAACAAAATACTTCTACAAAATACTTGCTTTTTAAAGTAGAAATTTCATTATGAAAAGCGGAAAGCAAAATGGAAAGCCTTGTTCGAAATATACATAAAACAAGAGCATCTATCTCATCAAAATTTAAAATCTTTACGTCAAGCTTTGTTTTTAAAAATCCATATTTTATGTTTAAACGTATGTGAATTTTTCCATCCTCAGCTTGATTTATTCAAAATTTTACATAGCAAAATAAGATATAACCTAATATACAGTAAAAGTACAGTTTACTTTTAAACGTACAGAAATTTCTCGTTCGCTCTACTCGCCAATTTATTCCAATTAAATTTTCATGGAATAAAACATTCTTTTGCAGCATTCAAATATACTACGTAGTTATTCTGTCAAACGAAAAACTTTTAATAACAACTGCACACAAAATTCCCACTAAGAGCAGCCAAAGTACACAGTAAACCAGCCGAGCAGCGCCAGCGAAGCTGGCATGAAACACCGAGCAACTATAAAAATTCACAAGGGCAGCTCGGCGAAGAAACACAGGTGCCAGGCAGTAAGAGGGCCTAAGGCTTAAAGGCGGAACGAGACGCTTCGGGGCTCCATCGATTCACCCCGGGGGACGTGCATCCGGCAATCGACTCCGCGACTACGCGGAGAATACAGAGAGAGAGAGGCGAGAGCAAGAAGTAGCGGCATCTGCGCTCACGTCCGCCTCGTTACAAAGGCCCCACCGCCCTTGTTTAAGCTGCCCGACTTCGTTTTTCTCTGATAAGCTTAGAATAATAAAGGCATCAGGGTCGTTTGTCGGGTAGCGTCGAATTTCGAAGCTGCGCCGTTTGTTTCTTGCTAATGGATTCGAAATGAATTGCTCTTGTGAAGATAACGAGGTTAAACAACAACTGGAGCCAACATGAGTTACAGAATTAAGTTACACATTCGCGGAGTTGGAGCGCAAACTGCGGTAATAGCTGTACCTTCGACGTTCGAAATTAGTGCAGCTCCGAAGCTAGCAAATCATCAAATGTCGCAGTCTCAAGGGAGCTATTAGGCACGTGACACGCAGCCTTCATTCGTCATCGATTCTCTGGCAATAGATAACCACGCCGGTGTAATAAATTCTGTAACTGCAAGTACCGAACTCGAACGTTACATTCTCGAGGAACGGCTACGTTCGTTGAAAATACATTAGCTCTAAATCCTCTTTATCAAACGGCCTGTTTAGTTATTAAGCTGTTTCTTAAGCCACAGAAAAGAAGTTGGAACCGCCGTGTTACGTTTTATAAAACATCCCCCTACTTGCTTTCCCAGCGCCGCGTCTTATTTTTTTTATCTTGGTTGGTAGCTGCGTCTGTCTCTCCGTATTTTAACTTATTTATACATTCATAAATTTTCCGGAACGTATGCGGAAATACAGGGCGGGGAAGAATGCGGGCAAAGTTTTTGAAAGAAGGAGCTTTGCGGGCGGGAATTCGTTATTCCGCGTCCCGGTACTGTTTACGTTCGGGAAATTTGCATCGCGCTCTTCTTTCTCGTCTCTTTCAGCTTTATTTGGCGAGGCGAGGTGTGCAACAAATCACTGATAAGACAATTTTCTTCCTCCGAAGCGAACGCCGACTGACTGATGAGAACCTTTTACCCTGGATTTATGAACGCGCATTCGCTGAAGTGGAATTTGTGCCGAAGGGATCGCTTTATTCTTCTAAATTTTCAATTGCTTCGGTCTGAAAGTTGAAACTTTTATTAGTAAAGGTTCTGCTGTGTTTTTCATTTTTCATGCAAGAAAAATTGTTTTTAACGCCATGGATACTCTTTTTGCGCTTTATAATTACAATTTTTTCAAAGAATCTTTTAAAACATTATTTTCTTTTTAAACATGATAAAGATCGTCAAAGGACGAGCAGAAATTTTCATTTAATAGCGCAAACTTTTAGCGGCTAAAATAAAAAGATATCCCTTATAATTGAAATCATACTTTGTAATAAGAACTACTTCAAATATTTTTATAAAGGTTAAAATTAGCTTTTAAAACCAAGCAATTTTCAGGAAATTCTCCCATGGGTCACATAAAGAAAACCCGAAGATTATTTTTCTTTGAGTGGTGTATAGCTCAAGTTTCATAATTTTTTATAGCAGTCATCTGTGGGAGGTTTCAATTGATAAGCATCATTTTCTATAAAACGAGGGTCTTATTCAAATTAATCTTTTATCGTTATTTCATCTTTGCTCTTGATTTATAGCTTGTAATTTTGTAATTATAAAACAGTATATTAAACTTTGTTTCAAATACAAGTAAAATTAGTTAAATTATGAGAATAGGGTATAAGGTGTTTCAAGATTCTAATGATAGCCGCGATGAGATGCAATTATTATTTAAACAGGCTCTGAAATTTATATAAGGAATGAAAGAAAATTAAACCACGATAAATATAATTGATCTGACTTTTCGAACGCTTTATTTCCATTCCTCTCCAGGAAAAGTAAGTACGGACTGTCGCTCATACTTTAAACATTTTCTCCTGCTCCGCCCACGTAACTCTAAGTAATCACCAACTTTCAACGCACGACTTTCGTCTCCACTTGTCTTCCACGCCCTTGAAATGCCCACAGTCTTACGTGATTATTGCATTATCCCGTACGAAAGTACCGCAAGAGCGGACCCCGAAAGCGGCGCGAGGCATCAGTCAACCGCGACGATGACGAATGACTAAAAGTGTACAAACCTGTAGGATCTGCGGATACATAAATTCATCCGGACCCTCTTCTCCCTCGACGGTGTCGTATTACGGCGAAAAGAAGCCCGAATTCCGGCCCTCATTCGCACGTCCCCTAATCGGGTTATCTCTCTCTTTCTTTTTTCCGAGCCGAAGATTATGCGCGCATCCCGCGGGGCTTTGCTCGAAACCGCGGCGGGGGTTGATTTTGAAATATGAACAATAAGATAAAAAGACTCCCTCCGCCCGGCTGCTTATTTCTTTTCGTTTCCGGATTCGCGCTTATCTGTCACGCGGCTGTTTGCTCGACCGGAACCCGATGGATCTGCGAAACTTTCGAGTGGATCGAGCCTCTTTATCGCCGGGGTTCGAGGGTATATTTTAGTCAAATAAAAATAAATGTTTCGCAGAGAACGCGGAAGCTTTTCTAGATCTGGGGGGGGACACGTTCTTTATTGCGCTGTAAATATAAGATGCTTTTCGAAAAATGTTAATTGAATTTGAAGCCGGTCCCTGGAATTTCCTGCGAGGAAGAAGCGGAAGAGCTTGAAAAAGCTCCGACTGTAACACCGTAGTCAAGGCACACAACGCGAGCTTATCTATAGGAGCGAATGGAATAAATAAATAGAAAAACCGGGCAGGGACATCCAAAATCGAAAGCAACCAGCTAAATCCCGTTTGTTTGCTGTCATCTTCGGAAAAAAAAAAGAAATTCCGCGCGAAAGAAGCTGCTCTCTCGCCGCTCTGCTGAAAAGCTCGCGAGTAAGAAGACGGAAGTCGCACGCGCGAGGATTGAATCGCTCCTTTTCAGAGCTGCTCTTTTGTTCGAATGCTCGGGGGAATTATTTTTAGATGGTGCTTATTGACACTTCGCTCAAAGAGCTGATGCTGAATTGATTGGGATTTATGATTTCGAGATTCGTACGAGTGTTTGCTCTTTTTCCCGGACGGGGGCTTGAATGGGTGTTTCAATTTTTTTTTGGGAGATGGAGCTTCTGTTCGTGTAGTGTTTGAAAGAGTATTAGAGTCGAATGACGATCGAAACGTCAAAATTTTATTATATATTCGGTTGATGAAATGAATAAACGATTAAAAATGTACAATGCGGTACAATTTTATAGGTCCAAAAGGAAAGGTGCAATTTTTCAGAAAGAAGCAAAGAATCGAAAGCCTACAATAGCAGTTATTAAATAAATTGTTAAAAAGATTCTTCGAAAACTACTGCGATCCTTAAAAATTATGCCAAAACGTTGACGCAACAGGAACGCCCGTTGAATAATCCATAAAATTACTTTGACTACGTTCATGTAAATGTTTTAATAATTCATAAAACCAAAATTAGCTCTGCTTTGTATGCAGTCGACGAAATTGCACCGTCGAAATCGAAAGTGACCGAACGCATACGTGATCATAATGCACCAAAAGGCGCGCTTATTTTGACAAAGAAATAAGAGAAAGGCTGTGCCTGCATTATTATCGTTACATAAAACCGTTTATGCTGCAATTCGTGCAACAGGATAATCTGCAAGGTTTTCGAAGGCACTGTAAGTAACTTATTACGCAAAAAATGACAGACAATTTTTATTATCTTCCAATCGATAATTACTTCGATTTTAATCGACTTACGCGCGATTCATAACTCAAGAAAAACACTCGCCCGACTTTCAAACCCAGATAATTATTCGACGAAAATTAGCATTCGAAAGTTTGTGCGAACTCCACCCCCTCCTCTTTCATAATTTTCAATAAACTCATTTAAATCCTCGCGGCGCAAAATGCAAATAATTATGCAAACAGCAGGCGGATCGTACCGGCGAAGATTTAAAAGAGCCCTCCGCGCCACATCCTCGCGGAACGATGTCCCGCAAAGCACCTTAGTGCATCCGTCGCCCGCTCAATTATGCGCGCTGCATAATTATCCGAAACAACTTACGTAATTACGGCTCGTAACCGCGCGATTCACCGAAAACGTATCCCCGGCAATTTCCCGCGGCCGGAGGGGGACAATCGGGCTCCGGCCTACGTAATATGAATCCCATAAGACATCCCGGCGGACAGTCCGCCGTATATACAGAGGGCCGGGGACAACAAACAAGCTCCGCGGCTCGGCGTTTCCCCATTGAAGCAATTACAGCGCAGCGGCACTTCAATTACGCTTTGATTCAGCGAATGGCCTCGGAGACTTTGGCCCCCCCCTCCCCCTTCCTTAATCGGGCAGACTTTGCACCTGCTCTGCTCGTCTATAACGGCCTCTCCTTTGTTCTAGAAGCGCATGCAGCACTCGGGGCTTCATCTCCCTCGGCGGGACATTATTATTCCGTCCGACGTAGAATTCTTATTACAAGGCGCAGCCCACGGTTATTAAGCCAGATGGTGATTCGAGATAGCGGATTCGTTCGTGAATTTTCGAGGAAAAAGTGTAGGATATCTGGATGAAAGGAAAGCTTATTAGAGGATGGGCCATTAAAGGGATTTTCTTGGCCGGGCTTTGCTCTAGTCAGCTTGAGAAGAGATGATGGTTCGTGTGGATATTGTTGCTGATATTATGCGGAATAATAACGGACGCCGACATTTTTCTGAATAAATTTATTATTATACTGGGGCTGCTTTTGTAACATGTTAAGAGAATCGGGGAAATCAATTTTTATATTTTCTGTTTGTTGTTTTTTAATCCATATTCAAGAAACTGTCATGGTTGGTCAAGCATAAGAATAGAATAAATTGCCTGGCCTTTTAGCGAATAAAACAACGCGAATAATAAAATATAGTTCATACAAAAAATAAAAATAAAGTTTGGAAATTTTTGTATAATCCCCTTTTTAGGGCTTCAAAAAATGTTATTACATATTAATGAATTCTACATTTGTCAAAATAATTATAAAAAACCAGAGTGAAATAAAATATCATTTACAGTCAATCAAATTCACACATTGTTCGTCAGAACCAAATAAAAAGTTTCTCGCTCATAGTCGCTCCAAGTGCATTGGATATTAATTAATAAATAATAATAGCTTCACGATATTTTTTTGCAAAATTGAAAGTAACTAAGTAAGTCCCACATTCACTTGATCAAGATAAACTTTTATTGCACTCTGAACAAAAAAAAACAATTCTATAACTCTTTCCGTTTCACATAAAAATCAGCATTGACAAACATTTATTCGCCTCCAAAATAGCAGCTTTCCCAAACAAGCTTTTTTTTTAGAACGAAACGATCCCGGAGTCTTATTTTTATCAAGCATCATGCCGCGCAGCTCTCCGCCGCTACTCCGCCGTTACGCACGCGAAAAAAGGAATAAATTTCAGTCCACGTCGCTCGTCCATCCATGTAAATTCCGGGCCTAAAAATAATGCGCTCCGCCTGCGAGCAGAGCCATCCTTGATTTATATTTAGCTTCCGCGTTTGCATAAACGATATCGACGCGAATCTCCTCCTGAATTCATCCTGCACCCGGCCGAAACACAACAAAAATCCACCTGCCCTTTCCACACCGCTTGTAATTTCGCGTGATTACGCGCGATCGGCCTTGTCCGGGCGGTCTTCCGACAAGTGTGGCGCTGCTTCAAGGCCGGCCACGCGAGGCTGGATTCGCCACGTAGGGAGAGGAAATTTTGTGAGTGCCGCCGTCGCGAGAGTGCATTTCGTTGATTAAAGGACGCGGATGGAGGTGTCGACGCCCCCGGGAATCGGTGCTGTGAATTCTGAAGCGGATTTTGACGAAGCGGAGCTGCGCCGGAGCGAAAATTGCTTAAGTACTCCTGCTGCGAAAGTTCGCTGCGAGGTGGTCGCATGATAGTTTGTCTAAGTCTTGTAAAGTTGACGCTTCCGCTGTAGAGAAAAAATGCACTTATCAAATTTTTCGGGAATTCTGTTGAATTCCTTACTTTAATTTGTAAAGAATTTATTAAGATAATAGTAAGAAATTGATAAAAATATATATATTCGCACATGATAAATATTTTCGTCCAAACGCTAACACTTGTGATATTATCCTGCACTTTAAGCTATTCTAGTTAAGCAACATGAATAAACTAAATATACAGTAAAGCAAGATTACATCTTTTAACGGCACCTACTCATTTCCGAATCAATGAAAATCCTTCTCCACTTCACAGCTTACCATAAAATTCACTGTAACTCACCGCAATACCCCGCAGTCCACCTTGACCTCCACAATGTGCCAACAAAACCCAGCCATCCACTCCCATAAAAAGCCGCAAGGGCAATAAACCAGCTAAAGGTCCGCGTAAATCTACGAAAATGCACTTAGCTTATTCTCGGGACACTCGATCCCTTAATCCCTTCTTGGCCCATTTCACTCTCCGCGTCCGGCGGCGTCGCCTGTGAGCATTTCAATCCGTCGGTCGCGATGACAAATCGCCCGAACGTCTTGGAAAAAAAGTCATTCCTCGGACTCCGCTCAATGGACTCCGTAAGCACGCTATTTACGATTTCCGGCTTCGCGAAGCAAAGAACTCCCCCTCGCGGACGTGACTTATTATGAACTTGATGCGTGCCCGGCTGATCGTCGAATCGTTCCAGAGGTCGATGGATAATCTGATCTGTGTGAGTAATTATTTATCGGACGGGGTTTTTCGAGCCTGGAGGATGTTTGCGAGAAGAAGCTTCTGGTAAAGAAATTTTTTAATTTACGTAAAATGGCTGGAGGTGAATTTGTAAAATAGGGTGAAAGTTTAGTTCTTGTAAATTGAAATCATTTCTTGTATTTTATAATTATTTGAGGTGGTCATTTTTGCAGAAATATATTATTTATCATGACGCGTACATCATGATAGCAAAGCAATATTCAACTACAGAACGTAATGAACTTACACAATACTTTGAGTTGAAATAAAAAGATGTGAAATTGAATTTGTACCATTTAATAAATATATATTATTTGCTTCTGTTTCAGACTTTTCCTGGTATATTTGTCTTCAGCTGAAATAAAGGTAAATTTCAGTTTAATATTACAATTAATTTTAACAAATTAAAATAAAAGTCTGTAAATATCCAAGCAATTATGAAATACGTGGGAAAGCAGTCTTGATAATTGCAAGTAATTTAGAGCAAACCACGAGACAAATCCATTCCAGGCGTTCCCTTTTAAAAATGCACTAATTAAAAGTCTACAGCTTGATTAATACCGTTCTAAGAAACATTAGTACAAGCACGATTCCTGTTAATTGCAAGAAAACTCATTTTTCTAGCATATTTTAATTTCCAGCCATCAAACGTCAAATATCCCGCGGCTTTGTATTCCTTCTGCGCCGGAATTTCTCGTTAATAACAAAATTTAGCAGAAAGGATTGCCTCCCCTCAAATCCTATGAACGAGAAGATCTGCGCCTTCGGCTTTTGTTTCGGTCCCCGTTTTCTTAATTCCACTCTTTCTCGCTTTTTGTCTACGTTCGAGTTCGTCTATTTATACTTCGTGCTTCGTTGAAAGCAAATGTATAAGCTCAGCAATTATTGCCGTATTCCGTGTCAAAGACTAATTTTATTGTAGTTCTTTTCGTCGTAACCCTTTTATCACTGTAATTATAGCTAACGGTAATGTTTCTCTGGATCCTTTTCATTCAATATAACGTTGTAATTAGTATTGAAGTGCGCAGTTGAAGTTTTTATTTATATTTACGGCACGATCTAATGATAAAGCTGGAGAAATGCAACTTGGAGTAAAAATGTCTAAAGTGGTTGTATTTTTTAACTTCTACTTTAATGAACATCACTATTTTTTAACACAAAAGTTTAGTAATAATCAATCTACATTTTTATCTTATTTTCGTTTATCGAATAAATATTGTTATAAAATAAAATTATCAACGTTCATTTTATTATTAAAAAAAACCTCTTTAAAATACATTTTCTCGATCAATGTAGCATCCCCCTACAGGCATTTTCCCTTTAGCGTGTAAATCCCACATTCGATACGTTACCCTCTATTGGATGATTCGCCTAATAAGGGCAAAATATGTCCGGCGGCAAAAGTCCTTGATTGTGACCTAGAAAACTAAGGGCTGCATTACTCTTCTCCCTATTCATTTCTTCCTACTTATCGATGCTGTTCCTCCCGTATTTTTATCGAGATCCGACTATTTTGATATTCCCCCGGCTTCGACCACAATGTCTTTCGTTCTTTATTCTCGACAAGTAGGGTATTAATGCTGATTTCATAAAAAAAGCGATAATTAGAGCAAACTGACTTTATTATTATCTAAAGATAAATATTAAAACTTATAAACACTCTTGTAAGGGTTTATTTTGTAAAATACTTCTATATATAATAGTTATTAATTTATTTTTCAACTAAAACCAGACAATTCTCGGCCTTAAAATATGACAATACCCTCAACCTAAATAAGACGATTTTTCTCCAGCGCATCAGCAGCATTAACACCATTAATAATCCCGCTCTTTTAAAGCGGCATGAGAAATCGCAGCAGCACTTATCCAGAAAGAAAAAAAACATTCCCCACGCGGCAGGGGAAAGAAAGAGAGCAGTATCCGCTCGTTTTGTCGCTGCAAGAAAGCGGGGTTGGTAAATCGTCATCGGGAGACCTCGTCAGGTGAGGCGCGATATAAAAAATGATGTCTCCCCCGAGAGGAGAGCTCCTCGAATATACGCACTTCTGCGTCGCTCTGTTTTTCCTCGAGGAAACTTTCGCACCCCCCGCCTCCCCCCCCCCCCTCTCTCTCTCTCTTTTCCCTCTTTCTTGAATCAATATATGGATTCGCCACTGGGAGAGAGGAACACACTCCCGGAATTCATTCGGATTGGAAAAAAATTATGTTTAGCTTGTTGACAAGTTGTCGAACTGTTGATACAGTTAAGGACAAAAAAGCGAAAGGGAGTAGACGCGCGCCGACGCTGCCGAAAAGTTTTCTTGTTCGAGTAATGAGTGTTTTCGTAATAATGCGAGGGAGACGTTCGTTAGTGTCTGGCGTGTACTTTAATTTTTCGTCGAGTTTTAATCAAGGACGTTGTTATTCCGGCGCGGTTCGTTCTTTTTTTTTTTATTTGTGTACAAGACCGGTGACGTGAAAAAATTTAAGGAGCCGAGTCACGTTAAAATTATTGTTTGCTTAAAAAATATTATTGTAAACAGGACGACGTTATTTTTTAAAAACTAATAATATGATTCGCAAACGAAGTAATTTTTGTTTTATAAACCATGTAAAATTAATTTATTTTCTTCGATATAAAATAGCTGACCAGTAAGACTGATAAGTATAGGAAAGCTTATTACACAAAGCAACCTTGAAATTATAAGTTTGATGATCCTTTCATTGCTGGAATAGCGCTAAACTTTGAACGAAAATCTTTTCATTACAGAAAACAAAATGTTACACAATTGTCATATTACTTTCTTAGTTTGCTCCTAAAACCCCAATACGCTGACTTGAAAACTTTATTCTACATCTACAACCAAGGATTAACTTTTCTCATAAAAAAAAGTAAAACTTTACTCGAGCAAAACTAAATGCATCAATTAAAATCGATCGAAATTATTAAACTCGCAGATGCGCCACATTCGGCTAACAAATCCCTACAAAAATAAACAATCAACAGCTAAACGCGCAAAAAGAACCACCTGAGTACTCGATCGAGAAATATTACATTATATACATCCAGACGTCCCGCTCGCCATCAAGAGCACAATGTCGTCATTCATCATCCGCCGCGCACAACGGAGTGCGAACAGTCGTTCACGTCATCGGGGTCCGTTTAAAAACTAAAAACGTACGTACATACGCGCTGAGAAAAAAAGTCGTTCTCGAGCAATCGCAGAGGATCCTTAAAATAAAATCCATCACGAGGCGGCCTCGTTCATCTTTTGTAATGTTTGCTTCTCCCCTCGACGCGAACCCCTCGCTCTCGCGTCCCCTCTCGTGCGGAGAGCAAGCGCCGAGTTTTGCGTACTTTTGGAGAGAAAAAAAAACGTTCGTTTACTTACTCGGCACTTAAATTAGAATTGTATTTTAAGAATTTCGAGAGGATTCTTTAGGTTTTTGGGCATAGAGAATTTTGGCCTGCGCAATTAGTTTGAGTTTGAATATTACCCGAAAGTGAAGGAACATCACCAAAATATAAAAAGCTCTTGGTTAAATTACCGCTGTTAACAAAACTTTTAATTGTTAATGATAAGAAAGATAATAACCACTAAAATTTATTTAGCAACGAATTATTAATATTAATTATTTAGTTCTGTAAGGCGATACTGCATGCGAAACTTGCACCAACTTATGTCGAACCGAACTCAGAACATATCTACTTACGCGACCCATTATTTCGCAAACTTTGATCAACGCTCTACTTGGCAACCCGCTTAAATTTCCCAAAAATCCGGCCCCACTTTATCAATAAACACCGGCAACCACCTGCCTCCTCGAAAACCCGTTTCGCGAAGCTTTTCTTCTCGAAATTCAATCAAAATTCGCGGTAGCTTCATATATACGCCGCGCCCCGCCTCGAAATTTGCATGATTCCGGCGCCGGAGTTTTGCATAAACTAATATGCAACCACTCTTGCTCTCGACTCTTCTTTTCTCCTTTTGCGAGGAGCTGCTCGCGCGCACGGAATTGCTCGACCGAGCGGAGATGCAGCCCGGGGCGACTCGACAAAACGCATATTAGCTTATGTGCCGTTACCAAGCTTGTTCCTCTCGCCCGTATAATCCTTTTACAAGCTCGCCGCGCTCTCTTTCTTTCTTTCGCCGAGCGCTGTAACGCTAATTATTAATTATTTGAAAATAGAATTACGGGAGAAAGAGAGGTGGAGTTTTTTTTAATGGACGACGAGTTTTGCCGAGGACCATTTTGTTGCAGTGAAAAACGGATTTTTATAATGTTTCTAACTTGGCAGAGGGGTTTTAATTAGTATTAAATAATGTTTGAAGTGGAAGGTCTCGTAAGAGAGGCTGTAAAAACGTGTCTGCGAAGTTTAAGTTTTTATTTCTCAGGTCAAATTGATTGATTGTTGAAGCACAAAACGATTAAAGTGTGATTGATAATACAGTCCATACATTGAAAGTGGCAGTTTATAAAGTGACAAAGTTGTTTACAGCGTAAAAAAGGCTTTTCCTTATAACTTAATTGCGGGAAGAGCGAAAAATAGATTGAACATATTATCTTAACGTAAACGAATAACGCATAAACAAAAAAATAATATACAAGTGCCCCAAAAGTATGGAAACCCCTAGAAATTTCGCGAAATTAGTGGTAAAAAGAAAAAAGTCAATATGAGCTCTTATGTAATTTTCAACCAGGAGGTCAGTGGTGAACTTAGATTTGCTCTTGACCTTAACCTTTAAGGTCATTTTGAGATCAACTCAATTTTTTTAAATGGGAACCCCATTTTTAATAATGGCAATCAATAGAGCGGAAAATTTTACGTTGAAAAATGTATTAATGTTCAAGGTCAATGTGACCTCTGCAGGCTAAAGAGAGGTCAAATGAATTCTTCTTTGCGAAACCTTAGAAATTTCGGTAGTTTGTTTTAAAAAATGATCAAGGTCAGGTCTTGAATAATTTTCAGCAAAGAATTTGATGGTGACCTTGAACTTGACCCTGAAACAAATCTTCAAGGTCATTTCAAGGTCAACTTTTTATTTTAAATAGAAACACCTGTTTTTGATATCGGCAATCGAAAAAATGGGAAAATTTACATTCAGATATGTAAACACCTAGGGGTCAAAATGACTCTTAGAGGTCAAATGAAGGTCAAATTTTTGTAATGAATTTTGTCAAAAGCTTTTTCATGCATATCCGAAAGTAAATTTTTCCGCTTTTTCGATTGCCGATATCAAAAACAGGTGTTTCCATTTAAGAAAAAAAAGTTGACCTTGAAATGATCTTGAAGATTTGTTTCAGGGTCAAATCCAAGGTCACCGTCAAATTCCTTGCTGAAAATTATTCAAGATGTGACCTTGATCATTTTTTACAACAAACTACCAAAATTTCTAAGGGTTCGCAAAGAAGCATTCTTTTGGCCTCTCTTTAGCCTGCAGAGGTCACATTAACCTTGAGCATTAATACATTTTTCAACGTAAAATTTTCCGCTTTATCGATTGTCATTATTAAAAATGGGGTTCCTGTTTAAAAAAATTGAGTTGACCTCTAAATGACCTTGAAGGTTAAGGTCAAGAGCAAATCTAAGTTCACCACTGAACTCCTGGTTGAAAATTACATAAGACCTCATATTGACTTTTTTTTTACCACTGATTCCGCGAAATTTCTAGGGGTTTCCATACTTTTGGGATACCTTGTATAAATTCTCGACGTAAACGAATAACAAATAGAAGTGCTTGAAAAGAATTCAGTTTTTTCATCTAAATCTTCTACAACCTCAACATTCAAATTCTCAAACCAAAGCAAACATTGGAATATTAGTACGACTGTTCAAATGTTCGTTCCAGCACAAAGATTTAAATTTCAAAAACAGAATTCGGTGGGAGTCTAAAACTCTACATGGGAAGATACTAGCAACAAAAATACTGCCGTCGTATTGGCTCTTAAAAAAGCATCAGGAGCTTTTTTACAAATTGAAAAAATAAATGTAATTGATGATATTTTTTTATTTAGACAGAAAAAAATAAGATAATATTCTTGTACAAAAACAAATTCTTATATTAATTATTATTTATTCTTTTTCGAAATTAATTATTCAACATATAATATTAGGTCTAAATATTTAATTAATTTATCGCATTGGGTTTTAGTACCAACAAGGAGAATCTATGACATTCGGGTCATGGATTTCCCTGAAACTTGCAGAGATTCATCGATGGCACATATAGAGATATGTGCAGCCACAGGGCCTAACGCTGTCTTGATCCTGAGATATGTCCTCTTCGTCCAGGTTCTCGACTGATCATGAATTTGACTCTCGTCACAGTCAAATTCCAT
>UCOM01002975.1:0-21224 GCA_900474385.1 Ormyrus pomaceus | reverse complement strand
ATTATAATTACATAAGCTTCAAAATGAAAATTACAGTCAACCACAAGTGAATAAAAAAATTTGTACAGATTTTGAAAGCAAAAAATTTGATACTGCAAGTTCAATTACAAATTCCAATTATTTAGATTCTTATTCTGACACTTCAAATGTTGCTACATTACTTAAAGAAAGAGGTGTGCCTGCATACATTACAACACGTAAGTATAAAATCGTATTCAATTTTAATTTTGATATCGTAAAAAATTAATCTGATTGATTAATCTGATAAATATTACTTTGACAGATCTCAGTGAGAGATGCGAGAAAAAACTGATTCACATATTTCACTTGGAAGATGAAGGTTGGTTAAGTACAAATGAATTTGTAAATGCTTTTACTAATCTAATGGATCCAAGCGTTATACTCAACTTACTTCAAACGTTAGATTATGATATAAGTTTAAAGTACATAACTAGAGAATCAGAACCAATAATTTTTTCCCAGATAGATAAGTATGTACTATAATACTATGTGTATCTTTAAATAAATAAAAAAAATTGATAGATAAATATTTTTAATAAATCATTAATTTTAGGAGCAAATTGAAGGTACCTCGTGACGATAATAAAAATGTAGCACGTAATTTTGTTTTAATTCTCATGCCTCTGAAAGCTATGCTACAAGTTTTGATAAAAATCGATTTTTTGAATGCAAAAATGTTGAAGGAAGCATTTTGTTTGATGAAACAGTATAAAAGTGATGCGGAAAAAGTAATATACGAACAATTTAATAATAGAATATTATTTGATTTATTGGTAAGTTTGAAAGTTAATTTGAAAAACATTTTTTTTTACTTTTTATAAAAAAATAATACTAATTATTTTCTTATTGCAGAATTTAGTGGAGAATTACAAACAATTTAGACAAGTTCATAAAACATCCTGTCTATGAATTTTTTTAATTTAACTAGTGATGTCTGTGCGCGCTTCGCGCTCGTACATGTATTTTTTTCGTTTAATGATTTTATAAACATTAAACTAATCATTACTTTTTTATTCAAAATTGAAGTTGGTTACAATTTGATTTGCAGATTGATATCCGTAGGTGCCAAAATACATATTTTTTTCAAGATGATTGTAAATAGATTTTTTTTATTTGTATTTTTAAAGAAAAGTTAAGAAAAGATTAATATTAATATTTTTGTACTGTTTGTAAAGGATAATAAATATTTCTAATTAACGCGTTTAATTTATTTATCTATTATGTAAAAACATTATTTTCGTCGAAAATGGCAGTGCTACCTCTACCCCCCTCTCCCCCTGCATTCATCTTACAGTGTCACTTTATTTTCAGTGAAAATGTACAATCTTACAACGCACATAGTTTGCAATTAGATTCGTTCCTTGTTAACCGCGACTTTTAACAAAGGTTGTGAACATTCGCAGAAAAATTGGATGAGGACATAAAGTAAGAATAGATGTTTGTATGTTATAAAGTAACAAGATATAAATTAGATTTTCTATAAAGTAAAAATAAAATACATTAGGCAAGGTCCAAGAAGCGTTTACAATACATAAACAGATAACTAAAAACTTTCATCAGAGGAAAAAATAGTTTCTAAAGTTTATTTTTCCGTACGTTCTAGGGACGTCAATAGCTGGAACTAGCTTATAATATCGGACGATCTAACTGTGGAATTAAATTCTAATTAACAGGTTTAGAATTACTGATAAGTACAAAGATATACATTTATCGAGTAATTATTCTTAAATCATATCATCTGAAAAGGGTTTATAATTATTTGATTTTATAAAAGTCTTTGTAAAAGTCAGAAAGACCAAAATACGTTTGCACATAATTACTTGAATAAAACTGAAGCCTAATTAAGCATTAAACCTCGAAATGTACATTATTGAATTATTTACGTGAATTTAATGTCCTTTGTAGAAGACATATAACTGAAAGGGCTAAGAACGCTCTGAGGCATCAAACACTTTCTGAAGGAAAATATTCTGCTTGACTTTGTTTTTATATAGATATATGTACAAAAGCAAAGGCTTGTAGATTTGTTCGCGTAGAAAATGTTTGGTACTAATTTTCCAATTGAAAATAGGAGTATGTTCGTTGCGTTCGTAATACGAAGTAAAACACGTTAAACTTGTAAGTATTAATTGGTTCTACTGATATATTGCATTGAACGAAGTGTCAATCACATCAAAAAATAATTTGAAGTTCACTTGACCCGTTTATTTTATTCGGATTAACAATCAATCAAATAACGACATTTTACTAAAACAAAGTAATATTTCAAACAAGTTGATTGAAATTTTGACATCGATGAAAAATTACTTTAGTTTTTTAATTTTTCACCTTTGTACAATTTCAACTACAATAAATCTCAAAATCAAATTATTTCTTTTTTCTTTTTCAAAAATTTTCAAGTACTTTAGAAACTGATCTACATATATTAAACTATTAAAAGTCCAACAAATAAATTTAAAACTTCCAATTAAAAAAAGATGCACAAACCGAAAAGAGGAAAACAACAA
The DNA here is from genome assembly GCA_900474385.1 of Ormyrus pomaceus. Classification (NCBI taxonomy): domain Eukaryota; kingdom Metazoa; phylum Arthropoda; class Insecta; order Hymenoptera; family Ormyridae; genus Ormyrus; species Ormyrus pomaceus. Next base: position 18,696 of record UCOM01002975.1, on the reverse strand, counting down.
ATCCCTCTCTAACCTCCGCAAATTCACGAGGAAATATCCGCAAATATAATGCGCCTCCTTATGACACTGACAAGCACAAGCCAGACACCCCTCGGCGGGCTCTCGCCGAAACGCCGACTGTCCGACCGCAATTTTCAAACTCGGGCCCCCCGCAAAACAAACAACTCCCGGCGAAATTATACAAAACTCGGCCGCGCACTTCGGCCGAGCGTCTTATAACGAGATAAGTGGACAGCGACACCCAAGAAAATTCCGGCCGGTGATCGAGTTGCGAAACTTCGCGTCTAATTTATGCATAAAGTGCGCGTTGTCTCTTTGTCGCCGGGAATTTCTCGTTTATTCGCCGTTCGCCGCGCGATTTATCATGATTTACGCGGCTGCAGGGGATAATTTTCTAAAACTATTGTAGGATCGAAGGTTGGAAATTTATTAAAGCGAACGGAAGTTTATGTGGACTGGGTCGAGTCGCATTTTAAAGCATGCGAAATCAAGCGTAAAAGAAAAAGATACAGTTGGGTTTCTATTTCTAAAATTATTTTTTTATCTTCAGTTCTACTTTTTTTTTTTTTTTTGTGCTTTCTAAATTCAAATGGAGTTTTACTCCTGATAAGGTTTTTTCATTAAAAGAAGTCGTCTGAATTTTAAATAATTTAACTTATTTTTTTAAAAGACCCTTTTTGAGTTAAAAAAAAAAAAAGTTTACTTGTTTTTATAACCCCCCCGCAAAGATGACAAGTATTGAAACCCGAGTTTTACTACCCAAAATTCACGCGACAATGAGACGAGCGGGTCAACGAGTCGAGTCGCGAAACTTTGCTCCTAATTTATGCGTGAAGCATAGATTGTCTCTCCCCCGAAGGGGAGGCGACTCGTTTATTCTTCGTTTGCCGCGCGATTTATCATGATTTACCGGGGCCGGATATAATTTTCGGCGAGCTCGATCTTAAACAATTAGAATCGCGCGTCGCTCTGTAATAGAAATTGATTTCGAAGCCGGCCGTCTGCTATACTCGCGCTTCTCTCCATTTAGCTTTATTCGACTTGATTTATGATTATGGCCGCCTTTTACGAGCCGCGTTTATTTCTTTCGAGTGAAGCTATTTTTTTTAGAGCAACAGCTATACTGTTAATATAATTAAATTCACTTTTATGCGTCCTGGGAGATTGACGAAATTTCTGGCCCGACGAGTTAATTGAATGGAAACGCAATTACTTTGAATTGCGAATTGTACAGGGTTCAAGAATAAATTTCAGTTTTTTTTTTTTTTTTTTTTTTTTTTTTTAATATAAATTTAGTAAAATTGCAACGTAAAAGCAGTTTTAATTATAATTTATTTTGCAATTTCAAGCTTTTGATCTTTAAAGATCATTCTACTCTAAAATAAAAATTACTTTTAAAAATAATTTGTAACGGTATGGTAGTAGATAAAATTTGCTTTAACACAAGTGATATTGTATAAAAAATGGATTTATTCTGGAGTTCGAGCGTGAAAGGGCTTTATCACTCGGCAGGATTTATAACGCTGAAATAAATTATCGATCTGGTCGGAGTTAATAGGCTTTTTCAAGGGATAATAAGTAATTTATCCCTTCAAAAAAAAAAAAGAACCTATCTACTGGTCCAGGTCGATAATTCACCTCGGCATAATTCTGCACTTATTCATTAACAGAAATGGAACATCAAAATCCACTGCGACAATTTGACGTCGATCAGTCAACATTCATGTTTACAAAGACGACAGCTTAACCGCCAGGCAAATATTTGGAATCTTTAACAAGAGCGGCTTCTCAAAGGCTTAATACCGGCTCAACAGCCTGCCACTTAAAAGAAGAAGGGATAATCTCGTCCCTATTGAGTCGCGCGCCGGAATAATCGCGATAAGACCGCCGAGAGCGAAGTGGTATAGAGGCCCGGGCGGAGTAACGTCGCTAATAAAGAAAGAAAAGAAAAAAAAAGGGCGGCGCTTGGCCACGACGGGAGAACGAGGTCTCGGGAGCACATCGCGTTATCATCATCACACTTACGGGGCGATTTCGCCGTAAGAACGTGCCGGCGAAAGTTCGTTAAACGAATTGCGGCGCCGGGAATGAACGGCCCCTCCCCCCCACCACCTCCTCGCCGTTTATCGGACTTGCACTTTTTGCATTCCAAGTTTCCTCGGTGCCGTTCTCTTGTTATCTCTTCTACTTTTGTAAATTTTTCGATGGCGATCTGTTTGATGGCCTTTCTTTTTTTAAGTTTGAAAACGGCGAGAGGGCGATAAATTTTTGGGACGTCGCGTAGCTGATGAAACGGATTGTTGGAGAGGCTAAGCCGGGAAGTATCTGTCGATCGTAAAATAAAGGCATTTGTAGAGTCCTGGTCTGTAAATAGAAATATACGCGAGAACTAAAAGAACGTCAAAATAAATAACTCAAACTTGTGAAATGGAGCTGGGCAAAATTGTAATCTCTTTCTTTTTTCGCAAACTATACATTAACAAGTGCTTTAAAAATAAGAGGAATTTTTCATCCGTCTATACGTGAATTTTCAGTTATTATATTATTAATTAGCATAAAAGCTCACTTCATGGTAACATGGCTAATGTTTTACTCGGTAAAATTTTGTTACAACCGCAAGCAGAGCAAAATACATTTCCGATTCGGAAAGGGCCGTTCATTCGCATCTTTCAAACGTCAAGATTCATGGGAGCATTACTCGGTCCGGGGCTTTTGATTCTCAGAAAGAAGCTCCTCCTTAAAGCTTCCACAATTCCGGCATTTAGCGGCGAGGAAAGGGGCGGAAGCTGAACTCGGCCCCTCGGGGCTTCCAGTGCGCGATAATCATCGCCTCTCTCTCTCTCTCTCTCCCTCGGCCAGTTCTGCCGCTTATCTGCGCTTTGTCTCCCGGCTTTGTGTCGCCCGGCTCGACTCGATTTCTGCGGCCGCGTTATTAAAGGCTCGCTCGGCTTTTTATCGCGAGAGAGAGAGAGAGAGAGAGAGAGAGGCTATGAAATTCCGAAGTTACGGCTAAGAGGCTTGTCGCCGCTTTGTTTCGTCCCCCCCGAGTTTTTTTTTCCGCGCCGGGAAATTGCGATTATTGTTTTCGGAGGTTACGCGATCTGCTTTGTTTTCGGTTGCCCGGGATTTCGCGATGCGCGCGTATGAATGTCCAACCAATGTCGGACTTTTACTACTTTTGTATTTTTTTGAGGGTTTGCCGTGGTTTCAAGGGTTTATTAGGTTTATTCAATGAGAAAATCTATGTGGCTGAACCGTCCGATATCTTATTGACGATCTGTAATGTTGACGGTACACCAAACTTTGCAAAAGCGTGCATAAAATGCCAACGTTCTCCTGAAGTTTCGACATTTCTATATTTGGGCCAGGAAAATATTATCAAACGTACAAATGTCGATATTGTAATTTCAAACGTAAGCTTTTAATGGAAGGTTGGCAAAATAACGAAATGTATTAGAAAAAAAACTATACATATATGTATATTATGCTCGAAAGAGGATTCGATATTTTTTAATAGTTTACACTAAAAAGCAGAATAACGAAATTCCAGCGCGACATTCAATGTTCTATGCATGACGTATAAAAAATACTGGATGAATTTATTTAAATGAAAAAAGGGAGCTTTGTTGATGTAAATTTGGAATTAAACGAAATTAGAGAACCTCCTTTGAAATTTATAATTTTTTTCATAATTACAAAGATAATTGCGGGCTTAATGTGTAATTTTATACTTTAGTATAATCAAGTAACAGGTTACACTTTGCACCGCGAATTTATGAGTAAACATTAGCATTCGTAATTTCATTAAGGTCGCCTATTCTTATTTAAATTTTTCCCCTTTATTTTATCTTCTGGAGAAATAAAAGCAGGAGCTACATTATAATAATCTAACGTTCTCCTTCTTTATTTAAAAGCGCAATAACGTCTAATAAAGAAAAGATTATTTTCATTATCAAAGTCCTTTATTAAAATCTTATTAAAACATCTCTGGAAAATTAACTTTTATAGCTTAAGTGCTTTCGGCTAGAATACTTTCAAAAGTTAGTGAAGGAAAAATGAAATTCTAAGAGTGAAAGGTTCATTTTGAGCTGACTTCTTTGATAACCGAGTCGAGAGAAGATGACGTTAGTCGTAGGAATATTTTCTTGCTTTAGCCTCGAGAACAGCTCGTCTTGTAAAATTTATACTTGAAAAACAATTTTTTGGAAATGCTGCCGTTGTGATATTCAAAAAGAGAAAATTCAATTAGCAGTACATTTTTCTACTAAGCGTCACGGGGGTTTTATTTTCTTTCAGATTTTCTGAAAAGCTGCTTTTTTCCTTCGAACGCGCAAAGAGAATTTATGAATGGTTAATCTTGAACAAAAAATCCTTTTCACGCTTTTAAAAACTTTGAAATTCGCACGAAATCAATCTTCTTTTAACATTTAATGTCCCTCATAAATATTCAATTTTATTAAAAAAAAAAAGACTATTACATTTAAATTTTTTTAGATTTAGTTTTATTTAATTATTTAATCAGCATTTTCAATCTAAATATAACTGAATTGAATTGTTTTTCTATCTAATAAAAAGTAGCGAGCAGATTTCATTGGTGATTTCTACAGTGACTATCTCAAGAAAAAATAAAACTAGTTTGATCACTTAAAGTTTTCTAGCGACTTTTCCATCTATATAGTTCTAACCAGAAACCTAAGAAACCCCAAGAATTTCGGAAATCCTCTAACCTTAATAAAAAAAAAAACATCTAGAAATTTTCTGTTTAAAACTCGCCAGCACTTTGCATCAAATCGAGAAAGCCTCCCCGCGAAAGCTCCTTCGCGATAATGAAAGAGCGAAAACTCAAAAATTCACACAGAAAACCATACAGCCATCTCGGGTCTCCGGCTCGGCACCCTTGAGACTACACCCACACCGCCTCGGCGGAAGCCTCGACATTCACACGTACGAGAGGGGAGGGGGATTCGAATCCGGAAAAGCCGGCGAGGGGGGAAGAGACGAATCATATTGCTCGAGAACATTCGCCTGGCATGGCGCGAATTTACATACGCATATATATATAGTCCCCCGGACCCGTTATTTGATCCCATCTGATTTTATTCAAAACGGGAGTAACAATATTTTGCTGCTCTCTTATTCAGGGCTTCCGGGGATATTTTTTCGTTCCTCGGCTCACCTGCCCGACTGCCTTTTCACCCTCTCCGCCCCCTCCGGACGAGGCTATTTTCAAGAATAACATTCGGATATTCTTTCGCGACCTTGTTTTCATTAATAATGGCCACTTCGCCCACGCTCTCTTTCCGGACCTTTTTTCGAATGCGACGATGGAGGAAAATGTAAACTGCCGCCGAGTTTTGCAAAATGCGCGCGGCGGTGTTTTTCAAATTTTTTTTATTTTTATGCGGCTGGTAATGGCTACTGTTTTTGTTATTGTATTAAAACGTATGACTTTATTGGGGAAACTTAATAAATAGTGAAATTGGTTTATCTAAAACCTATTTTAAAATTTAAAACTTGAAGTTTTTAAATTACTAATTTATTAGTTATTAATTTATCAGAATATTGCGAACTTGAGCGTACTAACTGTATTTAAAGTACTTCAATTAATGCGTTACAAGCATTGACGTACAATCGATTGCAATATATTTACGCAAATAAATACGCGTTGTTTACTTCCAATTAAAACAAAAAACAACCCCCCGTATCTTCTCAATCCACAATCCGCCGACCAAACAGTCTCGTGAAAAAGTGATCTTTCGACAGGAGACAAACGGCAGCCGTCAGACGTGGAATCAGACAGACGTCTCGAAAACCAGCCGAGTAATGACGAGCAAATAAAGCCGCTTGCGCAAACACTCGGGCGACCCTTTTCCTTCGAACAAAACGCGCCACTCGAAGCGCCGCGCGCAGCTCCGCTAGAGAGAGAGAGAGAGAGAGAGAGAGAGAGAGAGAAAGAGGGAGAGAGACAAAAAACGCACCCCGACGCCTCGATATTTATCCGTCAATGCCGACTAATGATCCCCCTCCGAGGCGCCTCCGACGCGCGACGATTACTTGGCCCGAGATTCGATTTCGCGGATGTTGGCGGCCCGCGGAATTAAACCCGTTACTTATTAGGGTTCCGGGGATTTACGGCCGGGCTTCTTCATTTAAATCGTCGGGAGGATTTGCGTTTCGGAGGGGGAGCCGTGCTGATTTTGGGATTCTTCGGATGCTGGGTTTTTAATTGACGTCGGGCTCTGACAAATGTACCTTTAACGCGGTTGACTGTTTTGGAAGTGACGATCAATCATTCGAAGAGAACTCGGTAAAAGGTATTAGTTCATCTCGAGTCTTTTTTTATCAGTTACTTTTATCACTTACTTCTTTCTTGCAAGAGGACCTTTATAAACCCGAATCTAATAACCCCAAGTTGTTTAGGATCACCTCGTTGACCTCATAGTCTCGAGTTTCCCGGCGAAATACATCGTTTCCGTGCAGACGCTTCATTAAACACAAGACAACGAGGTCTCGGCACGCAATAATCGAAAAATTCTTTTCACGGGGGGAAAACGACTTTTCGAGACACCAAGGCGGCGAGGACGAGTGGAGGAAGACGCGAGAGGCCGATTAAAACTTCGCTCTTACGCGACTCTCGTCCCGATGTAATTAAGATTTTTGAGCGGCTGAATTCGCGAGACGAAAAAAAAAAACGAGGTTAAAACTGGCGGATAGAAGAGGATGAAATTCCGCTTGATAAGGCCATTTTTGCGAAATTCCACGCAGTTTCGTATTTTCGCGCGCGACGAATCCGTAATGCGAAAATGACGCTAATTGGGACTTTGGAGTTAATTCGCCGATAATAATAAGCATTTTTCCGAGAACTTCGCTTTTGCACCCTGCGCTCTCCTCGTTTGATGCCTCGTATAGCTGCTCATTAGGCAACGTAATAGCTCGGCGCTTCTTTGCTTTTTTCCGATATCGGAGAATATCGAGTGATCGAGTGCATGTGACAAGTTGAACAAGTTGTACAGCCGACTGATCCTAAATAAACGAGTATCAATAAAAAACGCGAAGAATGCAGATGGTCGCGATCAGAAAATGCATTCGACGCGAAACGTTAAAGTTTCGTTCTACAAGCATTATAACGTATTATAAAGGAGTTTTATATCGAGTTCAATTGCTTGCTTTGATTTTATTCAATTGTTCGAATTCTATGTTTGCTTTTAAGACAAATATTAAAGCAAAATAACACGCTCTTTGATAAAAAAAGTAAGGATATTGTTTTCTGTTACTATAAAATTTCTTTCCCCACTCAATTGACAATCCAATTTCCATTATACTTTTCCCGACGCCGTCCGCCTATCGCCTGCCCTCCAAAGGAAAGCCTCGCAGCCCTCCCCCCTCCGTCTCCTGTCTCCGCACAGGCGTCTCCTGCAGTCAGTTACAAGCATATACAGGCCACATCCGCAGCGCATACCGAGGCGTATGAATCAGCAGCTGATCCCGTTGATACGGTTAACGACTGCAGCAGCGTGCACGCGGCTGCTGCGGCGTCAATTATTGCGCGATACAGTGTGTGAGAGAGAGAGGGAGAGAGGGAGAGCCGCGCGGCCAAATTGGCGCTAGACGTACTTTTAATTTAATTGACGGTCCGCAGTCTCTCGTCAAATTGTCGGCGGGGGCGGAGGGGAGGCGCGTATTTGCGATGACGTTTCGGTTATGCGCGCGGCGAGAGCTACAATTTTAATCAACGTTATCCTCGACACATTTCACTCGTTCACGGCTTGTTGCACCGACGCCGCCGAGGGAGGGAGGGGGGTGGAGGAGCGCCCTGTTTGGATTGCCGGTGGTGCGAGCCGCCACCCCTCGCCCGCTTCTAATGAGGCGGCTAGTTGACGCTTTCATTTTCTAAGTGGCCGCTTTTTTTAAGCGGCCGCGGGACGGAGGCTGTTTTATCGAGCGTTTTTTTTTTTTTTTTTTTTTATTAATGATTTTTTTAGAGTTAGGGGAGGGCGATTACACTTTTTTTATGAGAATAATAAATAGATTTGAAAGTTACAACAACATTTTTGCATTGAGCTACAAATCCGGTGCTTTAGATATATTCAATGTTTCTTCAGTCGACTGAAGAAAATGCATAATAAGCATGAGATATTTATTTCAAGTAGATGCCCTTTAAACCGTACATTGGAGGTAAAAACAGAAGCCAACAAAAGATGAAATACAAGGCCGATTCGACATTGGAATTTTAAAATGATTTCATTCATGGGATATTAAATATTCCAATAAATTCAGCAATAGCTTTTATATTGAAAGTCATAAAAAAACAGTAGAAATAATTGAAAAAAGAGCTTGAAAGCTTTACTTTGTATTCCTGCAACTCTATAGAAAGCGCGAAACTGTTTGTGTGAGTAAAGCACTCGTAAAAAATGGATTCCACATCGTAACGTTCCTCCAGTCGATGGTTCTTACGTAAATAAAAACTTGATCATTACTTGAAGAGCTTTCGGAAGGAAAATAGAAGAATCGCCGAGTAATAGTTTATAAATTACGTCTGTTTTCTAAAACGGCGTTTTATCAACAATTCAGAACACCAAGATCTTTCATGTTTCAGAAGTTGCGCACTTGAAAAACAGATTGCAACTCGAATTTGAAACAAATTTGAACTCATATTTCTTGCAATGCCGTTACAGTTCTTTCAATATTGACTCGAATATAGTCAAATTGAGACTTGAAAAAGATAAAAAAGCAAAACTGCCCTTTAAAATATAAAATACAGTAGATAACAATTGAATAAATAACCCTTTTACCCAAATTTTTCACATCAACCATTTCCATCAGTGCCAATTCAAGAACACATTTCACTTCATTTTTCCGTCCCTTTGAAAGCTCCTCTCCGAAAAACGAGCAACACCCGAAGACAATGGACAGGATCCGCGGGCGTGAATAAACGGCGCATATACATATATAAAGTCTCCGCTCTCCCAATTTATTCCGTCCCGCGTCGTCGGCGGGGCGTCGGAGTCAAAAGCCGTTCGGCGCACCGAGACTTTTGCAGTTCCGAAGAGCGTCGGAAAGAGCTTCTGGCCTCCGCAAAACCACTCGGCGCAGCCGGCTGCTAAGGTTCTGCGCGGCGCTTCCGGGGCGGCCAAGTGCCAAACGGCCTTTCAAAGGTCTCGCGCCGAATTTGCATGGGACTGCAGCGCAACAAACCGGCGACTCTTTGAAAGCGAGTCGGGGCAGGGTGGCAGGGCTTGTATTACCCGCGGAGTGTGTCGCTATTTAATCAAGCGAGTCATTCAAGCTCCGGGCCGCGCCGCGCTTTTAATTGGAGAGCTCGGCGGATTTTCTGGCGACGGGGGTTTAACGAGTCGCGTGATTCCGGGGTGGAAGGGTAATTATAGCCGGCGATCGGGCTTGTTTAATGAGTGAATATCGAAGATTCGACGGATAGACAACACTAATTTGACACGTTCCGGGAAGGGTTTGAAAGAAGGATCGGAGAGTCTTTTATTTCCGGATGTTGGATGTAGCGATCGATTGTTTTTTGTGATTTATGAATGCCGCTGTGTTTCGTTAATGAAGAGCTGATGGACGCCGTTATTGGGACGGGGAGAGTATTTTCGACCCGAGAGGATGAGTGAGCGATGTCAAATAATGATCGTTTCTGCCTCGTTCCTGCGGACCGCGATATTGTGTTATTAAAAGAAATTTGCGCGCAATATTTTTTAGTATTAAATTATTCTAAAATTTTTGTGAAATAAAAGTAAAGCAGAAATTTTATATTATATCTCTTCCAGTCAACTTCAAGGAAAAAAAGGTAACGACTACTATATCTTATTCTGTTAGAGGCAATTCTTTTTAAAGAAAATTCATCAGTTGCGAAAGTACCATCATTTAGCAAACGAAACTACCCCCTATTTCTCATAACGGCAGATAATTAACCCAAAATCAATCCCCGCGCCGAAACCTTAAACCAAGCACCCCCCAAACAAACCTCCCCCGAAATTACCTCATTCTCACTTAATAAAGCACCCCGGCAGCCCGGTCCGGAAATCGCGCCGGCTAATCCCACGGCCGCAATTACGAGGAATACTTTCCCCAGGAGCGGCCGTCGGCTTCCTGGCCTTGGCGCGACAATATATCCCAGGCGTTATAAGAGGCGCGGCGTCGGGGCTTAGAAACCCATCGGCCGGCCGCTAATCCACTCGGCGGCGGCGGCGGTGCCGCGTGACCTTGTCGTAATCCGAGCGCGCCAGTTAATAACCGCGGTCCTAAGTAATACCCGGGGATCGATCGCGCGCGGGGTCATTGTTCGGACCACCCCCCGCCCCCGTTCCCGCGCTTGGTCCGGGGGATGCACTTTGCGCGCGGCACGTGCGCGAGCTTTATTTACGGCCCGACTCGCTACCGGGGCGCTTGTACCGCACGCGCGTACGTGGCTTTCGTAATGAAAGAGAGAGAGAGAGAGAGAGGTTTCGGATGGAGATCCGGGGCTTTTTATGGAGCGGGAGGCTGTACTGGACGGTGGACTTTCTGCGTAAGATGTAGAGATGGTGCACCGTTTGTTGGTGATAGAAGTGGCGAGGTAAAGTTATGCGATGTCGCAGTTAAGCACTTTTTAGTCACATCGAAGAAAAAAGGTTCCTCTTCGTACGAGAGGATCATAGGGAATCCTCGCAATATTTAAGTCAACTATAACAAAGGGAATACTGTTTGTCGGGAATAAATTTCATTTTTAGACCAAATGACTGTTATTCCAATTAAATAGAAATCCATTTGAGAGGATCAGAATCCTTTTCTTATAAATAGAAATTCCGCTGACTTAAATATTGAGAGGATTTTTCTCGTAAGGAATCTTTTTTTCAGTGCAGCGAAGTGAATTATGAAAATAAAAAGATTGCAAGAAGCTGATAGGTACGACTATTTGGTTGGAAAAACAGAATAAGTGAATGAATCGGACGCCAAAAAAATCCTATGCTTTTCTGCAAAGTTCTTTCTTGAGAAACAGAGTTAGAAATATGAAAGTAAGCATTCCTACTTGTTAAGTGTGAAATGTTCTGAAACTTACATTAGAGAGAAGTTAAGTGAACCGCAGAGGAGACAGAAAGAAGCTATAAAAGTTTTGAAAGCAACGAATATAACTAACAATAAGTTACAATCCTTCCACAAATATCAATTACACCATCTTCTCGGTAACAAATCATCGCGGAATGTTTCATAACCCTCCCCCAAAAAATGTTTAATTCACCAAAATTTCTAACCAAGCATAAAACACCGCCCGAAGAGCACTAAACTCCGCCAACTTCCCAAGCAGCCCCGACAGTTCCCAGCCTTCTCACTCCATCCCTGCCACTATCACTTCCCATCTGGTTATAAAACCGAAAAACTTGGCACCCACTGGGGGGGGGGTCTCGGCCCCCGGTATTGTCACCCCTCTGACCGTAATATTCGGAGCTCCTTATTGAGGATTCGGATTCCAGACGGCAGCAGCGGCAGCAGCTCGTCGACCGCCGCCGCGTTAAGCTCTCGAAGGAGGGGGAGCGACTTTTAATATACAGGGGGGTCCGTGGTTTTTAATCGAGTTAGCCGGAATTCGCTCTCTCTCGGCGGCGACGGGGGGAGCTTCTTCGCGCGTATGTTCGGGGACATGCTTCGAATGCTCGAATTTGGACGGAAGAACGGCGATTTTGATTATTATTCAAGGGTAGTTTTGGGAAGTGGATAATTTTTGGCGGTTTCTCTCATTTTTTTCAAGGGGATTTGAAAGTTTTACTGCTTTTTTTCTGAGTTTTCAGTGACTTGCAAGTATATTTTTTTTGTAATTAGGGAATATCCAATTCGTTGAGTATACTTGAAAAATAGGCCAGTTTTTATATTTTTCTTACATATTTTGTTAAAAACGCGCAGATTAAAGGCGGAATAATAAAAAGTTTCATTTACTTGGGAATCGAATTGGAGGCTTTTTCGTGCTTCATTATCTGGGTATTAATAAACCGGGCTTTATGGTAAAAAAAAAGAGGTTTGCGACGAAAAAAGCGCCGCGGAAATTTTAATTACGCCGGGATTGCAAATATTTTATTGCATTATGTATCTTATTCGGTTTCGCAATAAAAACTCCAATCATAAAATGTTGCATCCATTGTATTCTGCATTTTTGCGTATTCATTTACCTGTAAAAACGTATTCTCATTATAAACATATAATTTAATTAACCGAACAATGCACTCTTCATTTATAAAAAAAAATGAATACTTCAATCGAAATTATTAAACTTAATTTTAGTTTTAAAACATCGATATTTTTGCCAAGCACCCCATAAAATCTTGAAAATTGAATCCAATTCATTGAAAAAAATACCATTAAGACGTCGTTTTAAAAAAAGAAAAAGTGCTTCCTCCCAAAGCAAAAGATCGACGCCGACCGCAAGATATTCAACTTATCCCCGTAAGCTCGACTTTTTCCGGCGGCAAGTTTTCATAGTTACTTTTCTAACGAACGGAAAGCCATTAGCTCGAATGCAATCAGCTAACGATCCCGGCCGGCAGTATAACCCGACCGGTATATAAGCGCTAACGACCCTCTTATACCTGTACGACGCCGGATAGGTGTGTGTATGTATGTGTACGTACTCTTACACGCTCGAGCCCCCCCGGCTCTGGACACATTGCAAGAAAGTGCCGCGCGCCGGAACGATCTCTGGCCCTCAGCTCGTGCCGCGTACGTGCCGCGTTCCTGGGAAATTTTTCTCGCCGGAGCGAGAAACGAGCTGGCTGCTCGAGAGTCGGCTGCTCTCGAGGGTCGGTCGCGCAGGGGTTACACTTTTTCGAAAATTTGTCGGGAGGCCGTTGCGGGGAGTTTATGTTCTACTTAAGGAAATGAAGGTTGTACTTGTTGCGGAAGGAGCATTTTTTCGAATTGCTGGTTAAATATTTAAAGGGGTATTTCGCTTGTTTATTGTACGTTTATCGGACTCGAGTTCTGTGCGTTAGCATTTTTATTATTTAGAATTATTTATTCATTATAGACTCGAAATCTCTTTCGAAAACGTCCTGCGAAGATTGTTATTTGAAGACAAAAATGTGTTATCTAAAAAATTCTCTTTTTTTACGGAATCGAAATGAATTACACCCTTTGAAAGGATTAAAGACACTGCAAAGAAGACTGTCAAAACTGAATTCCATAACGACGCGGACAGTTAACAGTGGCAAAACTCGGCGTGTCTCCACTGATTTATCCCCGCAGACGTCCGCCGGCCCGCCGTCTCATCTTCCGCAGTGTGTCCGTCGCGCGGCTCCGATATAATTCACACCGAGTCGCGGACGCAGTTCGGCCCCGAACTTGGAACGTCCGAGGCGGAAAATTTCTCGGCAGCCAGCCGAAAGTTCGACGGGGCAAAGTTTGCGACGCCCCTCTCGACTCTTATGGATTTCGATTCCGGATTCATGAAGTTTTTCGCAGGCGGGTCGTGTTTGTCCTAAACGCTTCCAGGAAAAGGGATTTTCGGCTGGTACGTAAATGCCTTCTCTATTTTTTTTTTTTTTTTTTTTTTTTTTAATAAATGCAGCGTTTTTGGTGGTCATAATTTATAAAAAAATTTTGTTTACTAGTCCTTCTAATATGTATTTATGTTAGAAGGTAATTTAGATGCTGCACTTGATTTAGTTTTGATTAGCTATGTATACTATGTATATTTTTTAAACAAAGCAATGTTTGCTGTTTATCTTTCAGTTTATTGGAAGGTTGAACATGTTTATAAAACATCAGAAAGATTAAGAACGAATGGAATTAAATAATATCTTCTGTCTAACAATATTAAATTTCAAAATTTTACAAAGTCTATACATATATTCTTATGAATAAAAAACGTTTTTAAATTTTATATTTTAATTTTTAACCGGTAAATTATATATCAGTTATTGCTTGAAATTTAATTAAAATGTAGTAACTGGCAGCTTATAATCTTTACATTTCAGTGTAACTAAAGTTCAGTGTAATAAAACCATACAAACTACAGAGAATTGAGACATTTTAGATTCAATTTAAAATGTAATTCACGTTAAAGAAACGAGAATTTGTAAAAAAAATCTCGAAAATCAGCCAACAAAGCGCGGAGAATAAAAAGCACTCGCGACATGAACAGTATTTATTTCTATATAAGCGGAAAATTCTTGAAATGAAGAAGCACGACTACACAAAACTCCCCGGCAGTACTATAAAATAAAAAAAAAGGGGGGGGGGACAGAAAACCGAAAATAAACCAGAGGAAACAAAGCGTATAAACACGGCGAAGTGGGCATAAGAGACATCGCAAAGCTCGCCGAAAAGGTGAGCATCGGGCTTGCAGCAACACGAAATAAAGCGGCGAAGAGAGAGAAAGAGAGAGAGAGAGAAATAGAGAGAGAAAGAGAAAGCGCGCCGAACGAAGAAAGAGAAACAAAGAAGGCAAAAAAGCTCGGGTGCTCGAAAGCTCGGGCGAAAGGGCGCAAAAAGCCATCGGAGGCACATCCAGAGAGAAAGAGAGAGAGCGAGATCGAGAGCAAAAAGAGGACAGTAATCTCGCACGTACGTATATACGTACGAGCTTCGGCAGCGGAAATTTCCGAGTGATTTAGCGCTGTTTTAAAACTCGCGCGCTTGCGCCGCCTGTGGCTCTGCAGAGAGAGGGGACGACGCGTGGCGGAGCCAGATTTTTCGGCGGAGTTTATGAAAAAGTTCGCCGGCCGTTATGAAATCACCCCCCGCTCCGCCCTGCCGCCCGGACCGAAATATTAAAGAGAAATTTATCGTCGCCGACTTGAATTAACGGGCATCCGATTGCCCGACCTGATTGCGAGGAAGGAACTGCTCCCCCGGTTGTTAGTTTACGGCGCGGCAGAAACAAAAATTGCCCTTTGATGGCGCGGAAGAGCGGCTTTAAAGCGGATGTGCGGATGAATGGCGAGCGTTTTCTTTATGAAAAAGAATGAGGAAAAGGGCTGCGGGTTTTTTATTGTGAATTTAATAAGAAAAACATGAGAAGGTTAATTCTTGCATTGTTAACGTCCGTCGTCGACAAATTACTATTAAAGAAAAGCTTTTTAATTTTTAATTACTCGACAATTGTTTAAGACCTCAAAATTGAAAAAAATAAATAAATAAAAGATGCACAAAAGCGAATAAACCAAGAATAAAACAATTTTCATCAATTATTTATTGAAATAATAAAATTTTGGTTAAAAAGTTCGATATTCAATGCTTTTCAAAAATTAATCCCCCTTGAATCAAGAGATAATTTTATCACTCCGAGGTGAAAACAAGGACGGTGTTTATAATGTCCCGTTGAGTCCGTGATTTATTAATGATCGTAAATCATCTGTTGGGATTCGTCGATCCTGTAACCTCAGCATAAAGTTGATTAATAGGCCATAAATTTTCAAGTACGAGAGCCACGCATCGATTAAATTTTTAAGTCATCTCTATAAAATTCGATTTACGAAGAGCGCAAACATTTTTTAGTGCCGTTGGCGCGCGTTAAAAAAAATTACTTACAAGGCGATTCAGAAAAAGCTTCGGAGCGAACGCCGCGAATTTAATAGAAGCTCTGATTTAATGAATTTCGTTGATGCAGATTTTTAAAAACTGACTTTTTATCAATGGAATAAATTTGAGAATTTATGCACGGAGTTTGAAAGTTTTTTAATTTTAATAAACCGTTTTAAACGGTTTTGATATGATTTTTTAATTTCAATGCGCAGGAAAAGCTTTGGAACAAATATCGCGCATTTAATTAGAAACTTTGATTTAATAAATTTCATTGATGCAAATTTTTAAAAACTGGCGTTTTATTAATGGAATAAATTTGAGAATTTAGGCAGAGATGTGTTTGAAAGTTATTTAATTTTAATTATACATTTTAAACCAATTTTATATTATTTCAATGGTTATATTAATAAATAACGATTTTAAGTATCTGATGATTAAATAAATTTAATCAAAGGAGATAAAATATTTTTCTCGAATGTTTCTCTCAATTTTTGAATTTATTTTAATATATCTCTTAAAAAAGACAAAACAAATTAAAATAAATATTTAAGTTTCGAAAGAAAACTATTTTACATGCTTTACAAGTCACTCAACATTACCAATTCGAATCCATAATCTCTAATTAGAGGTATCTCAAAACCCGTTAAAACGCTGCTTCGCTTCGATCATTTCCCCCTCCCTCCCGCCTCCAAAATCATCGAGCAAATACCCGAGCCTTCCGATCGCCTCGAAAAAAATCGTCCCAAATAAAGGCCGACGAAACCGCTCGCAAAACTCCCGCGGGCCCCGGCCGGAACCCAATCTCCGATCGGCGTCCTTTCATTAGACCTTCTCGCTCTCCGCGCAGCCCGCCACATCGCCGTTATTAGACGCCGTTCGCCGGCGCGCGGCGGCGGCCGGCATTATAAAATCAGCAGCGAACTTCGCTTCCGGCCGATGTTTAATTAAACGCGCGCGTGCCGCCGAAATCGAAAAGACCGCAGTGGTAACTTCCGACGGGGCTGACTTTCAATTAATTTAGCGGCGCATTGTTCCCTCCTCCTCCCTTCCTCCCCCCGAAGTCCCGCGTGATTTCGACCCCCCTCCCCCCTCTCCCCATGTAAGCGTATACTTTCTGTGTACTCTGTGAATTCGTGAGTCGCGACGTGTAATCTCAATCGAACGGCGGCTCTACAGCCCGTACTGTTTACTTGGGAGTAGTTTTCAGCTTGTTTTGCGCCGAAGAAAGGTCGCCGCTGGAGGGAGGGAGCCGTAACAATGGGCGGAAGGTTCAGGCAGCTCGAGGTTTCTTGGAGTATTGTCGGTTAATGTTACATTGTTACGTTGGATACGCGTCGGCGAGACTTTGGAATTTTTATGGAGATCCGGTTTTGAAAGCTTTCCGCTCTATAATTAGTAGTTTGGACAGCTTTGTATTGGCTGTTAAGTTTGGTATTACTTCGGAATTATATTGAAAAACCAAATTTAACTTTCTTGATCTTGGTAAGTTTACAAGTTTTGAAGATGAGAAAGTTTATCGATCGAAGTTTTTGTTCAAGTTTTCCAACAAAACAACTTTTAACGTAGCATAAAAATCTTTAATTCAGTGGAATCAGATGAACGTGTTATTTTATTAACGCACTCCTTTTTATAAATTTTTGCCTTAGTAAACACGATATTTTAATCTTTGATTACAGCTATCAAGCTGCACTTTGTTTAAATGATGGTTATCATTAATTAACTGTTAAATTATAGCTTTTGCAGAACATGTTTGAACCTTCATCTGGTATTAAACGTTATTAAACGTTATTAATTCATTTTATTACTTCAACAATTTATATGGTAAACAATTTTGTGGTGTTATCTACATTTCAGTATGATTTATGAACAATAATAAATCACATCGCAAAAATACAATGTGTCAAACAACTGTTAACCGTCAGTAAAATATAATATTTTACTTAAAATTTAAATCATATCCTATCTACGTAAATATCATTATTATATTATTTAAAAATTTAACTGTCAGCGTTTTAAAACTCTTCTCATTTCACTTAAACTGCTCGCACATTCACGAGAATAAAAACCAGAAGAATCCCGCATTTCAACCTCAATATTATCCATCAAAATCCTCGAAGTAATTAATATCCAGCTCGAATCTCGGCTAAAAAATAGCCCGGCAAATCCCCGACAGCCGCATATCCAACCCCCCGACGATTTTTTTTCCAGCGCTTAATATCACCTCCAAGCAGCGCGCACTTTCCCAAAATAACAAAAAGCGCACCGCCACCGCTCGACGGCGGATCTTCAGATTCGGAATCTCTCCGCCGAAAAATCCCATCTCCTCGAGAGCCGCGCGGAAGAGAGGAACGAGAGAGAAAAGCTCGGCTTTTCTCCCGCGCGGCGATCGATGCCTTCAATTATGGGAATTGCGTGTTTTGTGTAGCGTGCATTTTTTTTCCGGCGGCCGTTAAAAAAGTTTACGGGGAGTTTAACCGCCGATCGGTGCCGTTTACGCGCTGGCTGTAAACATTTTACGTTTTTTTTCTCTCTCTCTCTCTCCCCGCCGCGAGAGCCGAAGATCGCCTCCCCGGATTCTCCCGCCTTCTTTCTAGCCCGGAAGTTCTTGGACTCGGGGGTATTACTCTCTATTAAGCCCGGCTAAGCTGTATTAAAATGTTCGGCTAAGAGAGTGTGCAAGAGCCGTTTTCTCGGGACTGGTAATGTTTCTTTTTTTTTTTCTTCCCCCTGCTCTTGCTGGGCGAACTTGAGGGCGAATTATTATGGCCGTTCGCGGAAAATGCGGGCGCGGAAGGTGATTGAAATCAGCGCGATTGGCGGTGGTGGTTGGAGGGTGAACGTTTTGTCTGGTAAATATGTAAGCGCTTTTTTAAAGTGAGATGGACTCCGTTCGTTCCTATTTTGCTGACTATTTAAAGCGTTATTAAAAACTGCTGGACGAGTGCAGTAAAAAGTTGATCGACAGTTTAATTTTAAGTTTGACTATTGCTGCTTTTATTTTATAATCGATTTTAAAACAAAGGCAATGAAAAAGCAACGTTCAATTGTATTCACTATTTCAGAGATAAAATTTCATTTTTGAAGAATTAAACTGTGATGATGATTGTTTACTCTCTAAAGTTAAAATAGTGGAAATTTTACTAATTTAGTAGTAGAAAATCTTTTTACTACAAAAATTAGTGAAATTTA
>UCOM01002974.1:0-21292 GCA_900474385.1 Ormyrus pomaceus | reverse complement strand
ATGAAATACTTTTGTCACGTGGTGCTGATATTACTCTCAAAGATAAAAGTGGAATGTCTGCCTTCCATCTTGCTTGTGTTAATAAAAATGAACACATTAGAGATTTACTTATGAAAATTCTTTTTCAAAGAAATGCTCACTGCATACAAGACGAAGGATTCTCCGTACTTTTCAAGAGCTTAATGTATAAGCATATGATTCAACTGAACCGAAAGTACGAAGAAACCGATGCTGCTTGGGATAGCTGGACTCCGTTGCATTACGCAGTTACCCTAAGAAAACCCGAACTCATTGAATTGCTGTTAAAGAGGAAAGTTAATGTAGACGCAAAAGATGATAAGGGACTGTCACCGCTACATTTAGCTTGTCAATGCTCTTTCGAAGAGCTTTCTAAAACCATATCGACTAATAACGAGGTATTAATATATGACGTAGGTGGTACTGGCCATTACAAAATGGAATCCAAGATAAAAATGGTCCTCGGCATTCAAGATCCTTATTGTGAACTTATTGTAAACCTAGACGTTAAAAAAGCCATGATCGAAAAACGAAAGGAAATTATTCGTCTTTTACTCCGTCACGGAGCAGAGGTGAACATCGCTGACAACATTGGTGCAACTCCTTTGCATGATCTGTTAGTCTGTGACTACTTTTTTCAGGAAAGTGATAAAATCGAAATCATTGAACAGATTCTAAATAAAGGAGCGGACGTAAATGCTAAAACGAAAGACAGTATAGTACCACTATACTTGGCACTTCGGTACTCCTTCCTTGACGTTGCGAAAATCTTAGTAGACCATAACGCCGACGTTAAAAGTCACATGGAAGCTCAGATTCGTTTGAAATATCACTTTAAAAAGCAGCAGCAACAATTCAGTCCTATTTATATGCTTCTCTGCAGTGCGAGGGGCGTCGATATAAAACTTAGCATTTTAAAGCTAATGCTGGAAAAGGGAGCTGACCCAAACATGAGAGACTCTTCAGACACAAGTGTTTTGGAATGGGCGATCTTACTGAGCCGGGCACACGAAGTAGTTTTAACTCTTTTGCAATTCGGAGCGGAAGTCGATTCCAGAAATGGCAAGCTAGAGACGCCGCTCCATCTAGCTTGTCAGCTCAGGCACGGTGTAGCTTCGCATTTGCTGAATTACGGCGCAGATATAAACGCTGTAGACGTTTACAACAGAACGCCTTTATACTCTTTCAACAGTGCTTTTTTACGTCCTATTAAGCTGCACGTAATGAAGTTGAAACATGCTGGACTGTACGTCAGTCAAGAAAATGAAAAGTACCTTCGGTTGTTCGAACCGATTTATGCGCAAGTCTTTCCAATACCAGAAATTGACAATTTTTCGAAGCAGTGTGCAAAGGAAGTCGATAAATTAAAAAAGACGAAAATCAACAAGCACAAGACGCTGCATGATATTTTACTTAAGGAGGAACTAAATGATTTTGCAAAGCATGTTAATGATACCTTCAAAGAGATTGTAGAATCGAATGATTTTTGCGATAAATTTCCATTATACGGATTTCTATTGAAACTAAAGTACGAAAAGAACTTAAAAAGAAAACTGTTGGTTAATGAAGCAGAAATAGCATTGAAGTTTTTTACAAAATGGAAAATACCAGATCTGTGTATTAGAATCATTACTGCGAATTTAAGTAACAAAGATCTTCAAACATTAATAACAGCTTATGCGACTAATGTACACGATGCCTATCAATGAACTATTTTTTTTTTTTTTTTTTTAGAAAGCATTTCAATTTTCAATGAAAATTATTGTAGGTAGAAACAGCCACACTTTTCTATGGATATAATACAGAAAATAAAAAAATAATGCATTATTTAAGGATAGAATGTGTTACTTTTAGCAAACAATATAATAAATATCTATTACAAGTATTTAAAAAACAAATTCTTGTCTATTTAATATTCAATCTCCCATTGAAAAGAAAAAATGTTTTGTAAACCCCCTTATTAAATATAATTGCAGAGGATAAATTAATTGTAAGCAAAATTTAAACCAAGCAGGATTGCTTCAAGGTGGATATCATGTAACGTCAACAAGTTTTTATTTATGCACATATAAAATAAAGAAATTTAAACAGAATTGTTGGATATTTTTCTTGTGGTTCATTTTTACTTAATTTTAAAAAATTTAATTTTAGTCCCGACTACAAATTTGTCTATAACTTTTTATCTATGGCAATATTGTTAATATTTTGTTTATATCTTTTTATTTATGGCATTTAGAGAGACGCGGTTTTCAATGATTGACAATTTCAAAAATTCATAACAGATTTTTGTCGATTAAAGAAAAAAATTGTATTAAAATTTAGTTTGTTTTAATTTTTTTTAGTTTAATATAATATTTAATCAAATGTTGCCTATAAAATATGTATCTAGATGCAGGAATGCTGAGGAATTTTTTCTAGTTATTTGGTTAATACTTGTCTTCACACCGGCAGATTGAAAATAAAGTAATTTTTATATTCTGTGCGCATCGCGAGCTAATATTTTTACGACAGATAATAAGTTGAAATTATTAGCTACGCTTCTCGCAAAAGAGTCAAAACCGATGATTTCTCCGCCGTTTCCCCCGCAGCTTGAACCTGAGAAGCCTCCTTAAGAAAGGATTTTCAAATGTAGCAATAAACTATTTTTTTTAATCTTCGTAAAATAAAATTTTGTAGAATAATGTGTTATGGAGGTGTTTGAAACATACATTTAGCCATTGTATTTGCAACTTCGCATTCGTTCTCTAAATGGTTGGCTAAAATAAGATATTCAAATTATTTTTTTAATAATCTGTTACTATATAATTTTAACCAAATAGAATTATTATTATCATACCTACAGTGGCGCAGGTGGTGACCTTCTTGCGTAGATTATCGGCTTTTTGAAAACCAAATTGCAATAAGTTTAGGAACATTTTGTCTTCGTCAATTTTTCCGTCAATAATCTAAAGTCATAAAATAATTAATTTTCAAAACTTTTAGTTACTTAAATATACTCGTTATTATGCAAATAGTATACTTACAGTATTTCGTTTTTTCATTGTGCAAGCTCGAAAGCAATTCGGCATTTCATCAATGTTCAATATGGGGTATTTATAACTATCTGTAAAGTAAAATATTACAATAAATTATAATAAGTAAATTTAATTAAGTAAATTAAGATTTATTAAATTTAAATTATTTAAGATTACAATAAATTGCAAAATTATACAATAAGACTATCTTAGAAATTATGTATAATATATTTATATGTTTTAAGACACAATATGTTGTAGAAATTAAACTCACCAACAGTGACGCCAAATTCTTTAACACATTCTAGAAAAGCAGGATGTGTGGATGTTTGCAGAACTTCAGAAGTAATGACCGTCTAGTAAAGTAATAGATTTATCAAACTTGTCAAATCTTGAATTTGTCACAGCAAATAAGTTATGCAATAAAAAAAATTTAATACAGAATTCTAAAAACGAAAAATAATTTTGTGAATAATAATTAGGTCTGCTTACTCAATTCTACGCATCTAGATGGAAATCGTTATATAAATTTTTCAAAAACTATAAAATACAAAATTTATGTATAAATTATCGAACGGAAATTAGTGTACTACTAAGGGGTAAAAAAGTCCATATAAAAAAGAATTCTAAATAAAACACAAAAAGTTATATTTTACTTACAATAAAGGTAAAAAAATTAAAGCTGATGATGAGACGTTTCATTTTAAAAGACAATTTGATCAATTAAGTTTTCCAAGAGACACGAATTCACGTTGAGCACTGAAGACATAAGCTACTCTTTCAATTCTACGGAGACTGAAAAAAGTTACGTGATCAAAGTTAATTGCTTTAATTTTCTTGTATTATAAACAAAATCTAACACTGCTCAACAACTGTTATTTCGTGCACATATATAGATCGATAAAAAACTTTCATAATTTTACATAGAATTTTAAATTATTACACTTCGATAGTATCAAAGAAAATTTGTTCCTAATTTGTAGTTCATAAAATTATAGTAATTAGCCCTTTCTACTAAAGCCGTTGTTAAATCTTATAATTAGGTCTTAGGACGTAACCCCGTAATGAACTTTTTTTAAAAGATTTTTTTATAAAAAAATCTACTGATTTAGTTTTATAGAAAAAAAATTATGTTTTTTGCTATTTGTAATTCATGTTCTCGATATTAAATTTACTTAAATAAAAAGTGTGCAATTAGCGTTTAACGAGAGACCTGTGCAAGACTTACGAATAGCAAGATTTAGTGCTCGCACGCCGTGTTGAGAAGGTTGGCGTGAAATGCTTCTGCATATTTATATTTTAAGTTGAATGTATATTTTAAATTAAAATAATTATTTTTTAGTAAGTCGATTATTTAAAACATTTTCAAAGAAGAGTTATGCAAGGAAAATTAAGAAATTTCAGTTTTTTGTTCTGCAGCAAATTTCTACTGGCGGCATTTGAGAGCTAATAAAGGTTTTACCTATTTTAAATAAATTAAATAATTTTAATATGTTTTAAATAACTTTTGACAAATTTTATGTTTGTTTAAGGTATTTTAATGTTAACAATAAATTCATATTTGTTATTAAATTGTATAAAGTACATAATTAAGCATCGCAACCAGCTGAAGTTAAATTAATAACATTTTGAAATGAATTCAAGCAACATTAGTTTTAGTCTTTATTTTTCCAACACCTACTGATTATATTATGATACATTTCAATCAGAATAGTCAAATATTGTTTACGCAAGTTTGCCTATGGGTATGCCCATATCTTCAAGTTTGTCCTTTATGCAGATTCCAATCATATTCGACATCGCACACGTTTCTGAAATATCTTTTCCTAAAACAAACAAGTGCGTAAAATTATTTGTAAACGTCAAAACAAGAGGAGTTTATTTTTTACTTTTATGATCCACTTTTTGTATTGAATATAGTTTTAACTGTGCCTAAGTGGGTCTCTGTAATGTCGAATATATGAATGCAAAGGGAAAATTACGAAATTCATTTTGAACAATCCAGCGTTACTTCGTAGTTTTCAAAAGGAATATAAATTTTTTTTCCTTTTCTAATTAATTTATTCGACATAGGAAATTAAAAATATTTTTTAACTTTTACAAGAATATAAATTGAAATTAATTTTTTTTTTTAAATTTACAATCACATAAATTTTAGAAATATTAATTTTAATACCTAAATCAAAGCATTCTTCTATAATTTCGTTTACTTTATTGTCTCCAACTTCTGGAAAATCTTCTAGTAAATCCTTTTTCATGGCTTCCTTGTCAAGTTTTCCGTCTATTAGCTGTTATGGACATTTTTAAAAGTTTATTTACATAATAAAGAAATCGTTGAAAAAATAAGACATTTTTTAGTTTAGTACTTACAACGCCTGTTTTCTCCATCAAACAAGCCATGAAGCATCGCATTTTAATATCACCGTGTTCTGCCATCTCTTCAAACTCTTCTGCAAAGTAAATTATGTAGATTTGATTAGAAAATTTACATCATAATTATGCGATTAATAAAATATCAATGAATTTCTAGATACCTTCTTTTATATCACTTTCCTCCATACATTGTTTGAGCAGGATTTCGTAATCTTTAGAAGCTTGTACCTTAAGAACAATAAGAGTTTATAAAATTGCAATACACAAGAAAAAATAACGCAAAGTGTCAGTAATCATTATTCTTAATTATCTGACTTGCTTTGCGAATGATACATGTATCACTTTAAGTAATTAATTTACTTACAGCTAAGGCGAACATGCAAAGAGCTAAAATGACGAGCTTCATGTTTTCGTACTGCACTACTTACTTGACGACGGAGAACTAGTTTTTCAATTCCGTATACAATACATTTTATACTACAGGGAAACTGTACGATTATCGCGGATCTAACATCGGAATGATTAGATGAGGTATCCTACCGAAAATTAATTTCCTCGATTGCATAACGAGTAAAACCAGACAAACTCAATTATATAAGCAGCTACAATTATTTTATGTAAAAAGCTTATCTTCGTTTTGCGATTCTTATTGCGCCAGATCGCGTGCCTTTGAAAAAAGTATCTTATTATTTTTTCCGAAACGCTGCAAGTGACATGCGGGAGCGTAATCAGAAGATTTAGCTTTGAGCATTGTGTCATCGTTTTTATAAATCTTATTTAATCCTTTTCAAATTTTTCATAAAGTTTATCAGATAATAAAAGTTCTGTCTGCATAAGTAAATTGCATGCATAATGTACATGCAATCTAAGATTAGTCAGATTTGTGATTAATTTCGAACTCGTTAATCGAATTGAAATGATTTATAATTACATTGTAAAGTACATTCGTCGTTGAAAATTAATTCGAAAAATAAATTAAATTGCAGGATTAATATGTATTAATATAAAATATGTTTCATTTTTTATATTATAGAACGTTAAATAGAAAGGCTCTGGCATCCGTATTTCTTCCGTTTAAATATGTCAGTGTGAAAGAGCAATTATCCTTACTAGGTATAACAAGTAACAAGTAGCCTTCGCAATCGACATTCATTTTTGTTTACAGAAAAAATAAATAGCTCATCTTTACAAATTTAATGAGGTGATTTTTTAATTATCTACTAATGTATCATGTAACAGGGTGTTTCAAATCATGAAAAGACTGTAATTGTAATAAATATTTAATGCTTTTTAATTATTGAAAGTTTTGATTATTTTTTTAAACCTTCGCCAGAAAATCGTGCAATAAATTGTACATTTCATTTTTGAAATGTATTTGGTGATACCATCTAGATTATTTCTATTTTATGCAATGGAAATAGTAACTATTGAGTTTTTTCGAAAAATAAGCATCCTACAATGTCTCTTGCCACTAGACATTCATTATTGTGCACATTAGCTAAAAAAATGTCATTTATACTTATATTGAGTAACAAATAAAACTTTATATATAATAAAGTAATAAATAATTTCACCTGCAGCAGCGCACCTTCGGACTTTTTCTTCTGTTCGATCTCTGCTTAAAACTCTCATTTGCTTCAATGTTTCTAACATATTTTCCGCATCAACTTTTCCATCTATTAACTTTTAATACAAATTTTTTAGTATTAATTTAACATAAATTATTTCTTATCTGATAATACATGCGTAAAATTTTTACTTACAGTTCCTCGCTTTTTCATTATGCATGCAAAAATGCAGTTCAATTCTGGAGAGTTTTCTCTTCTTAATATTGCGAGTTCCTCTAAAAAAAGTTAGCATTACTTTACAGAAAATGAAATGGTAAATACCCAAAATATATTTTTAAAATGAACATTACGACAAACCTTTTGTCATTCTAAATTCTTCTAAACATTCTTGAACATGCCGTTTAGCATCTTGCGATATTGAGCACTTAGCAAATATCTTAAATAAAGAAGTATTTTATTATCAAATTACGTTTAAATAATTGCATATTTTCATTGACATTCCTTACTGTAGAACTTAATAAGTAAAATAATATTGCACAAAATTTCATGTTGATTATTCAATAAATTAATATTTAAAGTTAGAATAAGTAAATATTTTACTACTAACAGATAAGTTTTTTGCAGCTCAGATTGAAACTAAAATATAAACTGAAAAAAAAACAGTACTAAGCTTTTTAAACACATCATAAAAATAATTATGTATTTGTTGTGGTCCTATTTAGTAAGTAGTTTCAAAGTTATTTATCCTCTGTTCTCTTCATTTGCTTTGTTTTCGATATATATACGATATATATATTTTTTAATAGATTTGTCGAAAATCAGTTAGTCTAGTGTTTCTATTTTGAAGTATATTGTCTCTATTTATTCTGATTTTGAATACCCTATTCCCGAGTTAAGTAATTAATTAATCATATTTTTGACTGACATGCTACAATTCTTATAGAATAATAATTTTTTTAGATTTCAGATACTTTTTATCAGGATGTTTTAGGATTCTAATTTATAAATACTGTTTTTAAAACTTAAATTATTTTAAATTAATGTAATGTAATCTTTTTTTTAATAAATCGATTCTTTTATGACGTAAATCAAAATTTAACCTTCAGTGACTCCGATTTCATTCAATTGCCATGCTTATTTCTTCGTATTTTTCTTTTGAAGTTAATTTTTCTCCCTTTGATGACGCACGTGAAGCAAGCGTCACAAAAAAATAATCTTCATATACCGATTTTAATATTAACACTGCAGCATACTTAATTTTGAGGACATATATTCTAGAAAATACATTTTTTAAGCTATAATAATTTTACATTTTCTGTAATTTAGTAAAAGTTATAAATTTGTTTTATTTTATTGAATCAAAATTCAAATAAATATAAACTAGAACAGTTAATAAATTATAGATTATAAATACAAACAGTTAAAAGAAACATAAAAAGATGTATGTCCTTAACATTTTCTTACTCATTTCAATAGAAAATATTATATATCAATTTATATTTATAAGCGGCAGTTGCTATTGAAAAATATGTATATTAATCATGTACCAATCGATGAAAAAAATAAGTCTTCAAATGTGTACGTTTACTTATGTATTATGCATCTTTTCAACTCAAGCACTAAATTGAAAGCGTTTCTTTAATGCTACTTCAGACCCGTATATTAAACTATTAAGAGATCAAACGAACCGAAACTTTACGGATTGACACACGAATTATCATTTCTCTTGAGCGCATATGCATCATTATTGCACTTAATTATAATTCTTGAATTGAATAATGAATGTTTTTGCTGATGATTTAAAATTACATTCAAATTAACACATATTATAATAATTAAATTTGAAAAACTTTTTGAAATTTCTAAACCAATACTTTTTAGAAATTAAATTTTTTCTCAAAAGATTTAATCCATTTGCAAATAAGGTTACTTTGTTTTTATTAAAAATATAAATAGGTTCTATATAATTATTAGGTAATAATTTATACATATTTACATCTTATTACCGATTATATATTTGACTGTTACATATGTTTACATAAGGCAAAGAGATATCTCATTATTTTACATGCAAGGTTATGAGTTTAATGCGTTTTTTATATTAAAAAAAAAATAGTTCTTATCCTTGAAAATTTATGTTCTTGATTAAACAGCTAACGTACACGTGAGCAACTTCGCATTCGTCATTTTGCAGGTTTGCTAAAAGAGTTTAAATAAATTTGAAAATTAAAATCGTTCAACATATATAATTATGTTATTTACCTGTACTAGAACATGTACTAATAACTTCTTTGATTTTATCTTTAGAATCCGGCTCCATTGTCATTAATTGGTTCTCTAAATTCATTTTCCCGTCCTTCATCTATTAATATAATTTGGTTACTTATTTGTAATTGATATTAAAATTATCATTTAAATGCTGTTAAATGATGCTATACTTACAGTTCCTTTTTTCTTCATCATGCAAGCGCTAAAACACTTTAATCTTGGATCTTCTAGTAAGCCCATTGGATTATTTCGGCGCAATTCTTACAATGAAAAATAATAATTACGTTAATCGACATAAAATTAAACACTATAAATGAGATTAATATAAAAAGACATTTTTTAAAAGATTCAATATATACAATAATATAATTTGTATGGTACTAAACAATAAATAAAAAAGTAAGAAAATTCACCTGGAGGAACGTTAGTGTCATCAAAGCATTCTTGAATCTTTTTCTGAATGTTTGCATCTTTTTCTAATTGGCCATTGACATGGAGCTTATCAAAATGAAAAATTTATATCTTATACTTTGTTCACTTTTCACGCAATCCAAATCATAAATTACAATGTTGGAATAAATCTGCATTTTGACAGAAACTGTAATAGACTCATGCTTTATTGACTGTTTTATGTTAAAAATTAAGCTCAAGGTATAAAGAAATGTAAGACTTATATGAATAATAATATAAATGATGCATAAAAATCTATTAATATATTAATAGTCGCGATCAACTCTCCTTTATTTGCATATGTTATTGATAATGGATTTATATTTAATAAGAAAAATGGTTAAATAATAACATTTAGAATTTAAGAAATAAACTTCAATATAAAAAACCTGAATATTACATATGAGTTTATTAGTAAAGATTCTAATGCTTATTTTATTGCATCTTTCACTTCTTTCAGCTTCTTTCAGCAATCAGCTGATTCTTCCAAGTTAATTATAACTGATCAGCAGCAGTACTTACAATTAAAAGAAACACCGCAAATAAACTGATGAACGCTCTCATCTTCTGCTCCGCAGAAAACAGTGTGTCGACGGGTCCACAAGTTTTTCGTGACTAAACTTACCGATGGATATGCTGCGCTCTTATATAGAATCCTATAACGTACTACGCACTTCGTAAGTAACGTTACTAATCCAATTCTGTTTATTAAGTCGAACAGTGAATCAGTACGGCGAAACCAATGGAATGTGCAATAATTGTTTTAAAATGAAATTCTCGCTCCCAGTGGAAAATACAGTCGGTTTTATGACCTGATCGGGATGAATTTTCCAGGAAGCGGCAAATTTGGTGATTGGCAAATTTTATAGGGTCTAATTCCACAGCATTGGATTGGCGTTACCAATTTTTGTTAGTTAAGAAATATGAATATAAATGCTTCGTAAATTATAGTTACATTATCATAAATTATATTTAGTTAACGTAATCGTTTTAAAGAACTATGTTTTTAGCTATGTGTTACCTTCAATTTTACTATAATATCGAACCAAAAACAGTATAAAGGAAATTGGCATTTGTAAAGAAAGCATGAAGCAGCAATGAATAACAGTGATCTTTTTGAATGAGGTAAAAAATATGGAGAATTTTATTCTTTATTATTATGTAATAATGTAAAAAAGTTTTAATTTATTATACTACAGGCGATTTTACTCTCTTTGTTTTTTATAATACTCCATCATACAGAATTTCATGGTATTTGCAATTTCGCACTCATCGTCCTTTTCATTTGCTGAAAAAAGAAAGAGAA
Source organism: Ormyrus pomaceus (assembly GCA_900474385.1). Taxonomy (NCBI): domain Eukaryota; kingdom Metazoa; phylum Arthropoda; class Insecta; order Hymenoptera; family Ormyridae; genus Ormyrus; species Ormyrus pomaceus. Next base: position 10,295 of record UCOM01002974.1, on the reverse strand, counting down.
GATTCAAGTTATATTAAATACTTTTTGAAAGCGTTGCAAGATATTAGATATTATTGTGAAATGTCTGTCAAATGTGATTATATGACTAATTTCAAGCTTTTTCATTATTAATTTGACTTATATATACATTTTTTTACTTAAATTAAAAAAATTTGACAAGATTTTGTAATCTTTTCTTGTGTAAGAAACGTAAAATTTCATTTATTTTTAGCGAAAGATGTATGTCTGAATTAAGTTATCTATTTGTATTTAAAATTATTACTAATCATACATTATCATATCTATTTAACGATTGTCAAGTATTTTCTTAATATTGATATGGTCTTAATGATTTTCTTTAAATCATCTTTTATAATTATAATTGTATTGTATTGCATTAAAAAAATGATAGTTTCAATAATACTATTTAAGTTATTGATTATTTTATGGTATTTTTGAACAAACATATAATATTACCTTTTACAGCACACTCTTTTATTAGGTCTCTAAAAACTTCCAAACTGTCCCGAGCGAATCTCTTCAGCACTTCAAATTGTTGATCTGCATCAATTTTCCCGTCTTTTATCTTTAATCAAACATTTGACATAAGTGAGAAAGCAATTGCAATCTTACAAAAAAGCATTTGTATCATAACTTACAACACCCTTTTTCTTTAGTAAACAGGCGTTAAAGCATTTGAGCTTTGGATCATCCAGATCAACCACTGGATTCGTATCTGAAAAACATTTGAATGTCTTTGTATTTTTATATGGTCCATATCATCCTTATAGTATGAAAACACAATACAGCAGCAAATATTTACTAAATTACTTATTAGTTTTTCATTGTAAGTAAAAGAAATAATTTAATGTTAAAACGTTCCCTTTAAAAATCTTTAGCAGTAATTAAATGTACCTTTAGCAACACCGCTTTCGAATAAGCATTCTTCAAAATAATTTCGCCTACAATAAGAAAGTGCCTAAATATAAATGAAAAAATTTAATTAATTTACTACTCGAATAAATTCATAATTAGTAACATTTTTTCAAAATATTATACACAGATTCTGTACTTACGACGAAAGAGACTAATATTATAAAAATTGAACACTTCATTTTTAATTTGTTTATCTTTTAACTACGCTTTTAACTAAGAGAACGTCTTGTTTGTAACTAAAAGCAAATCCTACTTGATATGTATTTATAAAGCATTGCTGGTTATCGAGAATCTGACAGAGAACTTTTGTATATTCTACTACACAATTAAGCTGTGAAGTGAACAAGCGAACCGAATCCAGGTGAATGAGTGGTAATTATAACGCGTTGCGACATACAGTTACTGTGATTTTGTAGTATTTTCTATTTATTTTTCTAGAAAAAAATAATTACTTTAATGGGATTCATTTTTGAATAAAAATGTGAAATGTAGTTAATAATGCCACAGATTCATAAAAAATGTTGACCTTTACGGGATTATAATATTTTTATTTTTAAAACAACAATTAAATTATTCCAGTGCAGTGGGATGGTTTTTTGCTGTAATAATCTATTTTCTTTAACAAAGAACTATAAATATATTAAAGATTTATATGAATTGTGGTAAAAGCTCTCTTGAATTTAAATTAAGCAGTTTATATTGAAACCGTCCTATAATCAAATAAAAAAATACGTAACTACATTACACATATTTTTCAATAAAATTAGTTTAAACTCATTAAAAATTTTATTTTTTAACACAGATATAGTAGAGAAAAAAATATTTTCTACTGTTAAAACACCTTTCAAGCAGTACTTTTGTTATTACCTTTAAAGTCAAACTCATCTAATTTTATGTAATTTCTTGCATAATTATTTTTACTCTTTATCTCTCTATTACATATACCATACTCCAACAAAAACCATCTCAGAGCATTACGCAACTATTCCTTCAAGTCAACCATAAAACAGTAAACCGACTGCTTCGCAATTTCATTCGACAATGTTAACCGCTCCCCGGCCGGCATCGAACATTAGAAGCGCGATGATTTCCATAGAACCTCCTCGATTCCGGCGGAGTCCCTCTTGATCCGCGGCTTTCCGGGTGTTTCGATACAAGACCTTTCGCGGGGAAGTTTAAGCAGACGGGCTCTCGAATTTACAAGTCAAGAGAGCGGCCCGAAAGAGCCGAAGCGCTACAACACTTGCCAACTTCCTGACTCTGCAAGTCGGGCCGCCGCCTTTCGGCTTTATACACGAGGCGTTTACGCTTTACTCTTCCCGCCGGGGGACGGGAGGGTGAGAGGTGATATCCCGACGGCTTCTAATCTCTCCTCATTTGCATCGGCCGCTGCCCCGCGCGGCTCGAAGCTTCGGTTTAAGTTTTGTACCTACCGGAGTAACGGTCGGGAGCTTCTTGGGAAATTAGCGCACGAGGTCTCTGAAGGATACATGCTTTCAGTATACCTTTATACTGAAATACATGCAAAACGAATATCAGGTGATTATTGTAAGCAGCAATATTTTAGAAGTTAAGGTGGTGTTTTATTGGAATCTTCATAACACGCGTTAATTTTTCATTAAATTTGTATATTTTTAGTTTTATGGATCATTTAAGAACAACAAGCACTTTAGCACCGTTGTATATATCAATTCTATACTGTCTAAAATCTATATTTGTATTTTTTGTTTCTTTCATTCCTGAATATTTGTTTGTTTTCTGCACATTCAGCTTCAGTTTCATTTCTCTTTCATTGTTCTTATTAGAACTGGAATCGATTATTGACAGCCAGCATTAGTTATCACCTCGGTTTTGCCTTACTTTATTTGACAATCTGGACTCTCAGTACGATTACCTTCATAATTTTTGCTTTATTACCACTATCAAACCCATATATTGTATTAATACCCAATATTTTTCGACAAACACCATATAGCTTTCTGCGAAATCTATACCCTCTCCGATCCGAAAATTACCGCGCACCGCTCGTCATTCAAAGCTCCCCACTCAACAATGCTCATCAAGTAACGAGAGTGAAAAAAAATCATCGAAAAGTCCATTCCCCCGCTGCTCGCGCTTCTCCCGGCGTCCCGCGCGATGCATGCATGCGGATTACGTCGTCAGCCGTCCCGCCCCGGCGGCAGCTCCCGTTTCGAAAAGCCAGCTCTCGGGCGAGGGCGAAAAATGAAAAATAAAAGCAGGCCGGAGGGGGGGAGGAGAGAGGGCCTGATGGATTGACGAGCGATTCATCGCGCGCGCTGCGCGCGGCGTCGAGCCTCCGCGAGCCGCGTCGCGGATATAAATACCGGCGCGACGAGGAAATGATTGGGCGCGCACGCGCCGACGGCGAATCATGACGTTATGAATAGCACGAATGCGGAATATCGGGAAAACGCGAGAGTATATATCGCTCGAGCGCCTTTTCCTTTTTTTTTTCGTTTTTTTGCTTTTGGTCGAGGCGCCTTTTTTTGCGCGGCCTGCGTGCGCGGAGTAAATAACTGCGCCAAGCTGGCTTGTTGATTAACGAAGGGATGCGTCCGCGGGTGATTGGGAGTTTTGGTTTAGCGCTTCGCGACGTGATTTTGAGAGATTTTTCAAGCGGTTTAGTGGTTTAGATAAAGTTTGTGGTATTTCGAATGAAACTTTATTTTAAACTTTTTGCTTGATTGAAATGTTAAAAATTACTGTTCTAGGAAATAGACCTCTCAGCGATTTTGGAGGCTTCCGCTAAAGACGACTTTCATACTTTTGAGTAAAAGTTAATTATATTAGAAAAACAAAAAAGCATTAGGCACAAAAATTCAAATTCAAATTATCCTAATATAATAAAGCATAAAGCGAACTTCAGTAAGGTAATATATACTCTCGACACTCCTAACTTGTTTATAGGTTCTAAATTATCGAGTCCCTATAATAGCAGAATTTACGAGAGAAGACAACTAATAAAAGGAAGTACTCGAATTGTGTATCGTAGAATTCTTATTTGTAATAATCCGTCTTTGTGCTTAAAAAAATTGTTTATTATTACAATTATCATCGGTTTTATCCATTAATTGCCTCTGCCGTAATAGCAAAATAATATTAAGTTTTTTAGCCAATGGACTTTAATTAAGTCACTCTCTCGAAATCAGCGCAAATTCGAAATTTTCCGCGCGAAGAGCCATTAGCCCAATAAAAGAAAGGGGTGTGCCTCGCCATTGAAATTAGCCCCGCAGGATCAAAGAAACGGACGGGGCAACAAAATTGCATTTGTCAATGGAGTTACAAAGCCATTTCGAAATTAATGCCCCTGATGCGATATTCCTCCCTCCCCCCTTCTGTTCTTATTCAGTGAAATCGGGTAAAAAGATTTCGGTTCCGTCCGCGCTGCGCGAGCGGCGCCTATTTAGTCTGGCAACGCTTCAAGAGGCAGTAACCTCGTTACGATAACTCGATCTAGTTGTCTGCTTCTATAGAGGCCTCCATCCGTCTTTAACGCGCACGGCGGGGAGGGCTACCGGCCTTTTTCGCTTTGAGTGAAAGCACCCGGCGTACTTTTTAAGTTGGTAATTTCAATTTTCGTTCTCTCGACTCGCCGAGGACAATGGACTGTGTTGCGCGAAAATTCGCGTGTCTCTAAGTAAACCGTCGCTGCTACTTAAAGGAGACGCGCCGCTCAAAGTATTTCATTGGATTACAGGGATGAGCTTCGTCGGGAATTTACTCAAGCGTACTTCATTCCCCGTTAAAGCTGTTTCGGTTTTTACTGTTGCGAGAGCTGTTAAACCTGTTTAATACATCAAATTTTGTTTATAATTATAATAATATATTTTTACTACTCTTCCAAAATAATTCTATTAGTCTTTTTTTTAGATTAAATAAGATTAGCGAATAAGAATATCAAAACAAATGAAAATATTTTGCTATTCCGTTAAGCACAGTGAAAACAATTTTAAATATATCTTTGAAATTAATTTCACAAATTAAATTATGAATCAGTTATTATAGCTGCATAGAAACAATACACTTAATGTTTTAATTTAGGACTTTGAAATTATTGCAGGCAGTTATACAAAGTAAGAAATTTTCCCGAAAGTAAACAAATTCGTTCTTTTATGTAAGAAGTCATAAAAAGTTTCTCATCCTTAAAATAGGTGCAGAAAGAACTCAGCAAAAAAGTGTCGTTCGCCATTTAATGGCTCTCGACAACGTTTCATCCCTCCAGCTTAAGTAGAAGCAAAGTAGAAGCAAAGTGGTAAACCCGTAAAAGGAAAATTATGGAAAATGCTACTGCACATAACTGACAGCAAGTTAATAGAAAGAAACGATTGCGACATTGTATTACTTTCAAAGTCTAAAGTAGACAATATCGATTTTCTGAAAAATTCCTTCAACTCCCCTTAAACAGTTACAAACGTAAAATGCGAAAGTGTAAAAAAATTATGAAAATCTTAATGCCTCCTTCTTCTTCCGAGAGCAAAAAACGCAAGTGCAGCTTTCATAAAAACTTTATAAAGATTTTTTCATCAACTACTCAAAGGCAGTGAAAACTTTGTCAAAATCGCAGGCAGTTTCCCCGAAGAAGCCTACAACTTTCGACTCGAAAACCTCCTGCGAAAACTTTCGCCAAAACACTAACCCTGAACAAAAAAAAAAAGAAGCAGACCCCCTCTAATTCACTAAGCGGGGCCCACCGGTAATCACTACTACCGGCCGCGACTCCTAAAAAAAAAGGCAGCGAGTGTTTATAAACTTCGGCGATAAAAGCATTGTCCTGATGCAGCCAATTAACGCCCTTCCCTCCGCGGCGCTTTCTAACGACAGCTAATAAAGCCGAACTGCCATAAAGCGACGGCGGCGGCGGCGGCGGCGGCGGCCCCGGGGATAATTTTGCAAACTCGTCCGCCGTAATAATTTTGGCGGCGGGCGCGAGCGGAACGATTACGGCTGACCGTAAAATTACGAGCCGCGAGCTTAAGCGACATCGAGGCGAGAGCTCGAGATGAATTGCGAAGTGCCGCTGCGAAATTAGGGGCGGACCTGCGGGTGTACGCGACTTGTACGCGCGGAGGCTCGGCAGTGGAGGGCTCTTTTTTTTTTTTTTTAAGTGTCGAGTGCTAATTGCGGGACTCGGGTAGTCGTGTTTTATGTCGTAGGGGTGTGCGTTTTGGAATATTTTGTTTTCTTCAATTTTATAGAGCTGTTTGGTTCATTTTTACTTGATAAAGTCTTTGTTAAGCAGATTTATATAAGAAGTCTTTAATCAGCAGAACATGAATTTAATGATTTCGGACATAATTCTTTAAGGGTTCCTAGTTTTAATTTATTTATTCTTTCTTCTCTGCTTTGTAAATCCCCAATAAATATTTTCTGCCAAATACCCTGTCAAAAATTAATAATCTTCATTTCATAAATATACTGTTCTCAGATAAATTCAAACTCTTTCAAAAGTTTATTTATACCGCATATAATCTGTACCAAAAACACAGTTTCGTCCATAAACCGGATCCAGTCAACATCGAACTCCCTTACAAATCTCTTCTCACACGCCCGACACTAAAAACCTCCTCCATAATACATCGAAATGTCGCCCCGAACATGATTTTACGACACCCGTACAGTGAACTTCAATTACTTCCTATTCTAGCTCATATCGCAGGCTGGCGCAACACTGTATACTCCCCGCCGTGGGAGCTCCGAGCGTTTAATGTTTCGCCGCTTGATGAGCAGTGAAACTTGCCGCGCTCGGAGGGGTTCGCGACAACGCGTCGAAAGCGCAATAAACGAGCCGGGGGGGAGACGGGGAGGGGTGTCGTCTTGCCCGCGCGTCGATTATTTTCGCGAATTTCGGCGGCCTCGTAAATATCTCGCTCTTTAGACCCGGTAAGTTGGCCGGAATGCCGCGGGTAAAAAGCTTGCCAACTAGTTGCTATCGCCGTACCCGGGAGTCGGATTATGGACTAGGTAATAACCTCCGCGGGTGTATTTCGGGTATTTATGGCCGGGCGTGGAAGTGCCGCGGAGGTTTCCACGGAGAGAGAGATTCGAGGGTCGATTTTTACGCGCCGCGCTTTTGGAAGTTTGGAAAGCGGCGGATGTCGTTGCGGGATTTTGAGGGGCTGTAAATCTGAGGATCGTTTGGCGAGTCGCTTTCGGGTTGAGGTGTAGCGCTAAAAGATTGGCTTTTAAGTTATGAATTCTCTATTGGTCGTTTAAGGGAGATCGGAGGGAAAATGGGCGTAAGTGTGCCTTTGAATTTTTTATCTAAAAATGAGACGTTTATTTAGAAACAGAATTCTTTTTAACGATTTGCAAAAACATTTATTTTCTGTTATTTTGATTATTTTTAGACATATGATTTTTTACAACATAAAGAATGTAGAATACGACATATAATTGTTTAAATTTTTTACTTTGTTTAATTTTTTAGAAAGTACTTTCACATTGTCTTTTTACGGAAAACAAAGAGGAAACGGATGAAAAGGCTAAACCCTTTCACTTATCGACATTCCATTTGGCAGTAAGGCGGACCAACTGGAAAATAAAGGGGCGCATTCTTATTCTGCTATGCAAAGTGCTTCTTTCAAATTTAATGCAGCCGAGTTTTGCATTTATGCGATGCTCTTGAATATTCAAGCCTTATTCAGAAAAAGGCACAGAAAAATGCTATGGCCAAAGGAATTTGCTCAAAGCATTTTCTTCAAAATGCAAACTGAATATTAGAAGTTGAAATAGTCTCAAAGACAGTGGTGCAGTATAATAATACTTCTTTCGAAAAGAAAAATAGTTATATAATAATAAAAGAATATGTCAAATATCATCATTAAATTTAAATCAAGAATTTTTGTATCCTAAACTTTCATGACGAAGTATATATTTACGCATCATCACATTCAAAAACATACAAGTAATGCGTAATTTGGTAACACCTAATGTAATATTTCTTTCTTTCATTTCCCACATCATCAAGTGTTCTCTAAATAAGGTGCTAAAATTCCACTTTATCAAATCTCCCCGCCCTCAAAAGCAACTCCGCAAGCGCACCAAAACATAGCAGGCCCCTCTAATTTTTCGAAAAAAATAAAAGCCGAAAAGCCGAAAGGTCGTCCATAATCAAAGGGCTCTCGGCGGCAGCTCTCCCATTCCCAGCGGGCGCTCGCAATCTCCCCGAAGTTATGATAGGAAGCTCGCTCGCGCGCCGTCCAGTGTACATAATAACAAAGCAAACAGAGAGAGAACGAGCGCGCCTTCGCCTTGAAAACCGGGCGCGCGCCGCCGCCGAGCGGCGGGCCTGAATTAAAGGAGGAGCCGCTGCCGCTGCGTGCGCTTGATGTCGGGCTGGAGCCGAGCCAGGACGCTATCACCATAAAAGCGGGCTGCCCCCATAGCCAGCCGATCCCAATCTGCGCAACGACGAGGCTGATTGATTCTCATTGCGAGGAGACGCCGGCCAGAAGGGCTTTTCCGCGCCGATGCCGTATACACTTGAGATGCGAGAAAACGACGAGAAGAGGATGCTCCGGTTATCGGCGGCTGCTCTTTCGCCTCGTTTTCTCGAGTTTTTAAGGCGGCCTTTTAGCGCGAAATTTATGCGAGCCGTTGAACTTTTGCATTTTGGAGGAGGCTGTTTTGACAGCGGGAAGGGGCTTTCAATTTTTCTTGTGTTACGGTACTAATTTTTAAAAAATTCTCTTCTTTTTGTATTAGCAATGAGTTTTTTCTGCGAACTACAAAAATAATAATGTACTATATTAATTATTTTAAATGCAGAAAGTATAAATAATGATCATGTTTTATTACCTGTACACAGGTTGGTGCCCCTTCCGCTCCCCGATTTAAATATTCGAAAGTCATTGTACATGACTTTTGAATATTAAACTGTTTGTTTAAAGTCAACTAATTTGACACTTAAGTTTATTGAAGCAATTAGGCTTTCGAGCATCGCCGAAACCCACTCTGCCTTAATGGTTTTAGATATTAATATAGTATACTCTCTATAATGGCTTGAAAATTCAAATCAGCTTACATTTTCTCAGAAATTATACATTTCTAAATTACTTTCGGAGCATGCATATTCAAGAGTTACCGTCAAAGAATTATGACCCAATCATAATAACCCAAACGGCGTGCTTACACATTATAAGCACGTGTTCAATTTTGCTACATGATTAAAAGTTTGCGGGGTAAATCATATTGCACCCTTTTAATTTTACAGCGCTTTCGTTTATTGTTAAACTTCAACAATTGATGATTCCGTGCGCGCTCTCGAATTATCGCTTCTCTCCTGCGAAAATCGCAATTAAAACAGCCCTGAAAACAATGAAATATCGCAGCTAATTCGCCCCGTAATCACGAACTAAAATATTATCATTAAGCCCAAGTCGAAACAATCAATTCTCCTCCGAAATGAGTTCCGACTCGCGGGGCTCGGAAGCCCCCGAAATCAGCAATAAATCAAGGAGAGAGAGAGAACAAGCGGCCGAAACACGGCGAAAAAAAGAAAGTCCAATTAATCGAGCGAGATTGCTCGGAGCGTCGCGCGGCCTCTTCATCCGCCCTTAAGACACGTCGAAGCCGCCTTGATTCGTGCCGAAAGGCCCTCGCAGGCATTTAGCCGAGGCTCCGAGCTCCGAAGGGTCGTCTTCTTCCCCTTCCCTCGTCTCGCGACTTTATTTTAAGGCGGAGACGTCGCTCTTAGTGCTCCTCGTCTTCAAAGCCTTTTAGCCGGGGCCAGGGGTGAGAGGGCTCGTAATTTTTGGCATAATTTTGCCGAGCGCCGGTAATCAAAACAAAAGTTTCCCGCTCTTTACCGCGCGGAGCTTTTTTGCGAGCGGGTCGGGGGGGCGAACGAGGTTAGGCGCAAGTTCGCGGAACAAATGGAAAGTGATTCCTTTAGCCGCGTTATCGCGCGGGGGATGAAGATTTCCTTTCGATTATGTGGCGGTGAGGCGACGGCTCTCGGTTGAGAGACTTGTCGTGCGTTTGAATTTTCAATTATAGGTTGCGAGGTGAAGTGGGAATTCCTTTTTTACTGCAGGAAGAATATTTATTTTTTTGAATTCATTGTATTTTTACCAGAGACGAGGAGGCTTTAAGGGAGTACTATCGGTACCGGGCGAGTCAAGCGCGCGTTTAACTGTCTTTGACTTCCGTGGTACTTTGATTTGGCAATGTCGCACAATCGTTTGACCGTCTTGTGTAGTTTTCTTCTGCTTGTTTGAAATGTGAAATCTTTGCTTACCTTCAACCTTAGTGTTATTAAAACAATAAAAGTTTATATTTTTAAATTGTTGTCATTTTTATTTTTTTTGTTTTATATATACTATTTATTACTGTATTCATTATACATTCAGTATTTAAGA